>JAGPOY010000898.1:5260-25204 GCA_018983105.1 Silene uniflora
TGTGTTTATACATAAAGTTTAGTGGGAGTAACGGTGATTTTAATTAGTCTTATATGTGGATGACATATTGATCATTGGGAATGATTTAAGACTTAGGAGAAATATAATACATTTTAAGCATCTAGATTTAAGGAGTTAAATCCATATGATATTAGCGTAAAATCAGAAGTCTTATAAGATTCTTGATTAAGTTCAAACGAGTTGAACATGATTGATTGATTTCAATTACTTCCGCTGCTGAATCAATTAAATACGCAATAATCTATTATCATCCATGACTCTTCATATACTTTGAGTATGATGAATTGTTTCTAATCGAATTTGAATGATAGTCACTAAAATAGCCGTTTAGATTATCCTTAGGTACTTGAGGAAATACTAAAGGATATAAAGCTAGGTGTTTTGATGTTATTCACTAATTTGTGTAAGGGTGTTACACAAAATGACTAATTAAAATTGCGTAGGTTTCACATGGAAACCAAATCCTAAACACATAAGGATGGTTACAGAACCATCACGGCAAATTAAGAAGTAAATCTGCTAGAATCGTTCTAGGCAATAAAACAATGAGAAATAAATACAACGGAAATTGAGTACAATTGCAAAAATAAGATATGCAAGAGGGATGAGTCCCACACACTGTGAGAACAGTGGGAGCTATTTCAAGGCTAAAGAGCCTATGTCCAGATTGGATCTTTACACGTACTCAGAAAGTTTTTATAATGCAAGATTATAAACCACTAAGGGAAACAAGTATATAGTAAGGTTAGGAAAGGTGCAATGTGTTGCTGAAACTTACTAACCAAGGCCTTCTCATAGGGTAAACATGATAAGTCATGTCATTTCAATTGAATTGAAATGTAAAACTATATACAAGATAATGTTTAGATTATAGATATGAATAGTAATACTGTATTGATTATTCATATATAATCGCATTTATCGTTTGAGTTTCATTAAGTAAACTCAATCATTTACTACCTTGTTGTATCCAAATGGGATGTAGAGACATGTTGAACCCCATTAAGTGAACTGGATTGACAAAGTGCTTGCCCCTAGCTGCTTATAGGAGGTGACGTCTCGAAGTAACTAGAGTGTGATGCGATTGATGGCAAGTTCAAGGGCCATAAAGTCATATGGGATGACTAGTCGATCACATAGACAGACTGTGAGGGACACTCTGTCGGGCAGTAACCGCTTATAGAGTTTTGGAAATTCATAAAGCCTGGTCGTGGCAAAAGCTACTATAGTATTCTTTTGAGTCGATTCTTAGACTAAAGACTGTTCGCCTAAGATGGCAGAGTTTCTGAATAACTTTGATTTTTGCTCTACGGCTTTTCGTAACTGGAGTCAAATGGGCATTTTTTGGGTTGTGATGAGCCGTGGCTAGCCGAAGGGAACCGTGCGATGGGAATTGTCCACCCCCTTGTCAGGGTCAATTTAATCTCAAGGCCACTCGAGGAGTAGTTAACTAGAAATGCGGGGCCACGCTCGGAAGCTATCTATGGTAGATAATTCCGGTCAGACAGTTACTCTCCAGATCGAGAAAACCACTCTAGATATGATCAAATGGAAGTACGACCTGCAAGACACCTTGCATTGAGTGGGAAATTGTAATAGAACAAGAGAATTGGTGACGCACACTTGTCTCGGACAAGTGGGAGATTGTTGGAGTATGTGTCCTCAACAATGGTGCGATCACATAATTAAATCTCGCAGTAAGAATACGCAAGGGATGATTAAATTATATAGTCAACTGATCAACATTAACTGGTAATGATTGGCTAACTAGAGTTTGACATTACTATCGTTTGACGGTGGTGATCAGTTTATCTCTTTAGGTCACACCTATAGGACGATTCCCAAACCGTAAAGTTAATTAATTATATGTTGATATAGATTAATTAATTCCTTAAAATATGAACAAGTTATTTTATGAGAGAGAAATTACGTCTTATTGTAATGCGATTAAATAAGGCTTGATTTAGTAATTAAGACGTTATATTACTAATATCGTTTTATTGTTACGAAACGTTTGAGATAAGAATTGTTAATTAGTTATAATTACAATATGTTGTAATTTATATCGACTAATTGTGAGATTGTCCATTTTACATACTAGTAAATGTGAATTACTAGTCGATTTATCAATTGTAAATTATTTACGTTCATTATGATATTTAATTTGTTAAATATGCATAAGTATCACATATAGCATGTTAGATGTCACATATTACACTATATACAATTGACAAGATACAAAATGTAAAATGGACACCCATTTTAAATATGGGTGCCGGTTTAGTGGAAGGTGGATAGGAGAGTTATTTACTCTTAAACATCTTATTAATTAATGTTCCCTATTTGTTTGCCCAAGACATTGAGAATGCAATTGTGCAAGCATGTCTCCCTCTTTTTCTTCCCCCTACCCGGCACCCCATATACACCCATATGAGACTTGTCTCATTTGATTATCATTCAACTTATCTCTCTAAAACCTAGTCTTCTCACCTATGTGATAGAATTTGTTCAAGATCTAAAATCTCAAGATTCCCGTATATTACTAGAGTAGTAATAGTAATAATTTTAGATCAATTTTAAGGTGCTCTTAAGTGTATCTAGTTAATATACTAATAGAGCGTTTTGGGTAAGTCTTGGGTGCAATCGGAGGAGGACTTCTACACTTGAAGTCTCGGGTTTTAAGAGGATCATCCTTGTAACTTTAAGCTCAAGAACAACCCAAGTAGGAGACTTGGGTTGTGCCCACACGTGTGCCACTTCCGCTATGTAAGGAAAAACCGTTTTTCTCTCTTATTTCCTATTGCATGTAAGTAGATCTATATAATAAGTTTATATGAGTTAAATTAAATCATATTATAAGAGTCTAATATGTGGGATATGAACCCAACAATTTTTACGTCAGAAAGAAAATGTAACCATTGCTTTGCATTAAAGAATATGCCAACATACAATGTTACCATGTTGCCAAATCTTTACATGGCAACATATATACACTCAGATGGTGACATGTTATTTATACTTGCACATGTTACCAACGTTGTCTACACATGTTACCATGTTGTACAATCTTTAACAAAGCAACATATATACACTCAGATGGTCGCATGTTAATTATACTTGAAAATGTTGATAGCCTAGTCAGTAATGTATACAAACTCATGTTTGAGGGCATTTATAAGTGAACGTAGTGTCATATGATCAAATGTAACCATTTATAAGAGACATAGGAGGGGGGACATATATCTGCTTAGTTGGTCACATAGTTGACAACGCGTAAAAGTGGTCACATATTAAAGACAGACCATAATTGACTCACAGTCTGGTCACATTTGTTGAACAATAAGTAACATTTATAAAATGTGACCAGTATATTAGGGAATGTGACCCTGGTTGTGATATGTACCTGTGGTTTTGTGCATCTGAAAATGTAGTTTAACCTAACTAACAGGGTAACATGTATGCGTTAAACTTTGTCACATATTTAAGAGAGTCCATAATTGACTCACAGCCTGCTGGTTACGCATGTTACACAACATAGTAACATAGAAAAATGTGACCATTATATTTGGAAATGTGACCCTTGTTGTGATTTGTACATCTGGTTTTGCACATCTGAAAATGTGGTTTAACATGTCATTAACAGGGTAACACTGAACTCTAAGAGGGTATCAAATATCCATTAACATGGTTACATCTGAAACTGTGTGTGAGTGTTTCTTATTAAAATTCAAATTAGCATATTAATTAGTAAGCAACACGAATTCTCATCATCATCATCATCACTTGGCAACTTTGATTTCGTAAGAAAAACGACTTCTCATAAAACATTCAGTTGACATCTTTTCTCCAAATTTTACATGATTGACAAACAAAAGATCTCGCCGTAAAATGACCTACATATAAAACAACATGCAAAAAGAGGAAGTAACACAAACCTTTATTCATCAACATCGTCACAAATTGATCGGCACTAACGTCGGGTACTACACATACGTCTTCATCTTCATCGTGACCGATATGATCCTCTTCACCAACATCTTCACCTATATGATCCTCTGAAAAAGTCACCAAAGCGGAGCAAAGATTTTCCTCTAACATTTGTTTTTAAGCTTTTTTGATGAAGTTTTTTGATGAAGATGAAGATTTAGAAGGAGTTTATTAAGCAAGATGATAATTTAAACATGAATGGGTGAGGAATGCTATGAACCGATGATTTGAGGGTGAGATGATGGTATGTCACAGAAAGGTGAAAGCTTGGGTGATGTTTGTACAATTTGTGTTTTCAAGGTGGGTTAGTGGGGTGAGAAAATTGAATAGTTTATTAGGTATATGCACAATTCACAAAGACCCTACCCAATAAAATATTCAGCCCAATAGTACTAGTCCGCCCCATATTGTACAAAATGGTACCAAATCGACCCGTCTCTTCCTTGTGACGGATACTAGTTGTCTTCAATGAGATTTTGTGATACGCATAATATGGTTACAATATTTTTTGATGAAAAAAAAGTACCCACGTTCTCCATCATTTTTTTAATACAAAATTCAATCTAATTTTTATTGATATGAATTGTTACTGACAAAATCCACCGAAAAAAATCAAATATACTAATTTAATTTAACATATATGTTAAATTAAAAAAAAAAACAGCAACGTATTAAATATAAAGGATTAAAAAATTTGCTTATAAAAAAATAGAAACTTGCCCCTAATAGAAAAAAAAAATACCAGGAAAAAAACTAATTGCTTATAAATTTATAATAGTCAATTATTTATTTAAAATAACAAAATTAAGACGAAAAAGTAATAGTGTATTTCAAAATACAAGAAAAAAAAATCAAAAAGGGAGAAAAAATTAATAAAAATCAAAGTACTTTAATATTGGTCGAAAATCTTTACTAAAGAATTAGCCAATTATTATGGTCGAAATGATGAACAAATAATTGAAAAAACAGAAAATGAAATAAAATAATGTTGAAAAAGCTCAAAAAACAGAATTTATTGCTTAGAAAATAAATTAAGGATGACTTCAATACAAATGAAAGAATCAGATTATTAATTTAGTGTATAAAAATTAAATTAATCTTAGAAAAGTGAGAATATATACTTAAAAAAAAAATATACAAGTAATGATTAAATAGTTAAAATATAATTAAAAAATAAAAAATCGAAAAACAATTAGTTTTGTATTACCTTTGAAGAATTTATGTAGGTCTACGACTTTAGAGTCAAAACAGCGGAAATACATGATTATAGAGATCGATAGAATTTGTGTCAAGTTTATAAATAGGGTAATAGCCTAATAGGTGAGATTAAGTAGGGTAATTGGAAAAGTATGGACTATGCAGGCAAGTTAGTTGTGGAGGAGGAATAGTGAACTTGAGGGGCCGTAACATTAGCATGGATGAGATTAAATTGTAAAATTAGGAAGATTAAGGTGAAATTCCGAGAGGGACTATAGTCAAGCTGGAAGGCTAAATGTTGAGTTTATGGTAATTGGGCTTTTATTTTTAGCTCGAGTCTATCGTTTTACAAAAAACTTCTTACGAAGTATTTAATACGTTTGTATTTGTTTAGAGTTTAAGACAGTTCAAGTGGAATGATATTTGACATATTTTAATATTGAAACAGATACCTACATTTTATGGGAGACTAACTGCGTTTGTTTAGTGAGGGTGTTAGTTTGGAATTAGGGTATACTGTAAATCTGGTCCTAATATTTTCATTCATATGGATACCAAATCGTCAAAAATCGTTGGACAAATGCAATGAATATAAAAGATGTGAAGTGAATATATTTTATAGGTACAAATTTTGAACTTCAACTTTTATACGAATATCATTTTAAAAACAAATATCCGTTGTGGGTATTTACCAAATACGGATATTAGTACTACTTCACGGGTATGAGCGTGAAGGAACTATGTCTATAAATATATTTTCTATCAATCTTAGAACTTAGATAAATACTCCTTCCATTCCGGTCAATTGTTGTCCTTTGATTTTGGCACAAAAACCAAATAAAGGGGAGATGGTCAATAATTAGACGACAAGTGAACACAATTTGGTGTGAAGGATCAAATTGCTGATCAATATGCACTCTTGAAATAGAAAGAATAACAATAGACTGAGAAACCAAAAATGAAATAGGACAATAAATAATCGTGATGGAGGGAGTAATATATTTATGAATACATGTTTATATAATTTATTGTTTCAAAACTGTATCCGACCAACGCAATATAGGTTCAACCAAACAAACAAGCAAACAAATGCGACCTTACTTTCTTAAGGCATATATCGAAATTCAATTGTATTCTTAGATTCGCCTATCTTTATAAGAACTTTAATGTATAATTTCTTAGAAATGACTTGACAACAATATTTAAACAAATTCTTATTTTGAATACTTTCTTATAATAACAATGATCAAAATAGCATACCCGTGCAATTTGCACGAGTTTAAAACTAGTTAAATGGAAAAAGTATAAACAACTGTTTGAATAAAATTTCCAATAAAGAGAAAAATCAGTCGGTAAAATAAAAATAGAAAAGAGTGAGGGTAAGTAGTGGTGGGGATGGTGGGAAATGTTTACTGAAGGTAGTTTCATATTTATAACCCCTTATACTAAAGATGTCTTAGTCTAGTGGTTAAGACGGAGGTATTGTGGACAATAAGTCCCAGGTTCGAATCCCGTCTCCCCTCTATTGCAATGTGACTAAGTGCGCGCTTCGTGTGACCAAAAAAAAATATTTATAACCCCTTATTTTTTTGAGTCTATGAAATATTATTATCTAATACTTTCTCCCTCTCTGGTCATTTGTGTCCTATTTCATTTTAGGGGGTATCGGTTAATTGTTGACCGGGACAGAGGGAGTGTTCGATTGGGCTGATAATGGTAGACGGGTGATCACCCTTACCCTTACCTAGACTTGGAAAGGCTGACCCGACCCAACTCAACCCTATAAGGCTGACCCGAGACCTGAAAATGACCCGAACATGATGCACCATTGCACCCAATATGACCCAAAACCCGAATTGATCCGACCCAGACCCGACCCGAAACTTGATTGACCCAATATTGACCTGATTGGTGCGATGTCGTTGTATCGCTCAAAACGATATTTATTACTCAACACACTAGTATAGAATAGCAAGTAGAGGTCAAACCCAAAGGACGGTTTAACTCCTTTTGTTGATTTGTTTACAAATTTGTGAGAAATAAGTATCTCGGGGGTTATCACTTTAATGCTGTAAAGTTTGAGCTTCAGCTCTTTGTGGTCAACATTTATTTTAAGGTTGTTTTCTCTTCAAATAACTTATAAATATGAAATAAAATGTTTATTCATGTTGTAAAGGAACGATATGATATTGAATAATTCACATTTGAGTTATCATTTATCATTTATTATTTATTGATTGTTCATCGATATAAGTCCTTTGCTTTGAATGATTACTTATGTTGAGTCGTATTCATATGAAAGTGACATAATGCTATACCTTCTTGCTTGACTTGATTTTTACGCCTTCCTTGTGCCGTTCTGCCAAGTGTTGGTTTAACTCATTCCATTTCCGCCTCTTTCATGCCGTTCTGCCGAATTCGGGGTACTCGACTTCCGTTCTGTCGATCGAGTCTTGGATGCGAAACGTTTATCGCATGTCGAATCGGGAAACGTTCATCCTGAGAGTTTGGCCAGGTTTAGACTAGGACCGTATTATATTATCGTCGTCCTACCGGGAGGATTTGAGTCTAGAGTAGTAAAGGTCTTGCACTAGTGTGGATAGTTTTATATCATGTTTCATTGGAGTTCATACTTACGAACATTTGAGCGTGCCTATGTTCTTCCTTTTGCTTCATTCGTTGAATATG
Organism: Silene uniflora; assembly: GCA_018983105.1. NCBI lineage: Eukaryota > Viridiplantae > Streptophyta > Magnoliopsida > Caryophyllales > Caryophyllaceae > Silene > Silene uniflora. Next base: position 13,154 of record JAGPOY010000898.1, read on the forward strand.
CCTTGTATAAGTCCACTTGCTATTCTATTTTGCTTTTCCTTATTATGTTAATATGTATGATCCCATATCTTTTATGTTCAAGTTATTCACATCATGTATGATATGCTATGCTTATTTAAGTTCTTTGTTATGTTCCTTTTGATGTATTGTGGCTGGGAGAACCTTGAGTTACTCCTCACTGACTGTGGCGTTCATGTTTACATGAATGACAGGTGTTAGTGATGCTATCGTGGGGTGAAGACGTGTGAGCTAGCGAGAACTCGACCTTGGACTTTAGTTATCATTGCTTAGACTCACCTTTTGATATTTTTGTATTCGTGGGATATGTTTCCCCTTATTTTTATAGACTTGGTTTGTATGAGCCTATGTCTACGCTTTATTTTCCGAACTCGTTTCGTTAAGTTTTAGTAAACTCCCGTTTGTTTAAATTTAAAAGAGTAAAGTAAAGTTTTTAAAATATCACTTTTTCCGCTATTTTACTCTTATTTTATTCCGCGTTTACGAGGGGGTTTACATTCCCCCTCAAGGTAAACAAGCTCATGAGCAAATCAATGTAATTCACTTGAGGAGCGGTACTTCTTATGAGGGCCCGGAGATGCCTAAAGATGATGATGAGGTACCCTGCATGCATCCTAAGGGATTGGGTAATTTGGAGCTCAGTGATGACGAGAAAGATGAAAGCATTACTGAAACACGAGCTCGGAACAAGTACGAAAGAGCTGCTGAAATGAGCCGAACTCGGTCGAGTTTACACCAACTCAATCGAGTTCATGATGCTGCTGGGAAGATTTCTGGAAAACAGAATATTGTTGAAGATATAGAGCAAACCCGATCGAGTTCCCCAGAACTCGATCGAGTTCACCCTACGAGTCCTGATGCTACTACTGCTGATAACGTCACTGCTAAAGACGTTGAAACTCGATCGAGATCTCAAGAACTCGATCGCGGTTCCCCTTTGGAGGATGACGGTGTTTCTAAAACACCGAACAAAGCTACAGAAGTCGAGCCAATTAAAATTGCGCTACCTTTCCCACACCGCCAACAGAAGTCAAAGCTTGACAAGCAACTTGGGAGGTTCATAGAGGTAGTGAAGAATTTACAAGTGAGTGTACCATTTACTGATTTGATCACTCAAGTGTCGGCTTATGCAAAGTTCATGAAAGAGATCTGGACGAGGAAGCGAACTTTCAATGAGATAGAGACGGTGGCTTTTAGTCATAAGTGCAATGCCGCGTTACACATTAGCCTACCGCCTAAGCTAAAGGATCCAGGGAGTTTTTCCATCCCTTGTCATATTGGTCATCTTGCTATTAGTAAAGCTCTTTGTGATTCAGGAGCTACTGTTAAATGTTATGCCATATTCTATATGTAAAAAGCTTAATATGGGTTAACCCAATGTTACTAGTATGACCTTACAGATGGCTGACCGCTCCATCCAACACCCCCTAGGTGTCTTAGAGGACGTGCCAGTTAGAATAGGGAAGTTTTTCATTCCAGTTGTCTTCGTCATATTAGATATGGCTGAGGATGTCCAAATTCCTATTATCTTAGGTCGACCATTCCTTCATACTGCAAGGGCAGTTCTTGACCATGGGACGGGACAGTTGACTTTAGTTGTAGGAGATGTCATGATTACCTTTACATTAGAGCAAGCATTAAAGAGACCAATGTTAGACGAGACTTGTCATAGCATTGATATCGTTGATATTACCACTGATGACTGTCTTTCTTTTTGCTTGGACAGGGGTCCTCTGGAGATTACCTCGTGACTGATTCAGCTGATGAAATGGGTTCATGGAGTCCAGAAGTTTATGAGATGAAGAAGTTGCTTACTGGAGAGGAATGCAAAGTGCAAAAGGTTTACAGTTTAGGTAGCCCATCCAAGGCTACCAAGGTACAGAAACCTGAACTCAAACCCCTTCCTTCGCATCTCAACTATGTGTTTCTGGATGATTGTGAAATGAATCATGTAATTGTCAATGCTAGCCTAACTGAAGGCCAACTTTCTGCTTTGTTGGCTGTTTTGAGGACTCATAAAAAGGCCATTGGGTATAGCATTGATGATTTACAGGGTATTAGTCCTGATTTTTGTATGCACCGTATTCATTTGGAAGAGGGTCATAAACCAAGTGCACAGGGTCAGAGACGGTTAAATCCTCCTATGCAGAAGGTGGTGAGAAAAGAGGTTTAGAAATTACTTGATGTTGGCATTATTTATTCTATTTCTGATTCTAAATGGGTTAGTCCTGTGCAGGTTGTACCTAAGAAGAGAGGTACTACAGTAGTTACGAATGCTAAGAATAAATTAATTGCTACTAGACCTGTTACAGGATGGAGAATGTGTATTGATTATAGGAAGCTAAATATGGCTACTAAAAAAATCACTTCCCCTTACCCTACATTGATCAGATGTTGGAAAGACTAGCATATCACAGTTATTTTTGTTACCTAGATGGCTACTTCGGTTTCTTTCAGATATCCATTCATCCTGATGATCAGGATAAGACTACCTTTACATGTCCATATGGTGTATTTGCATATAGGAGGATGCCTTTCGGTTTGTGTAATGCCCAGCTACCTTTCAACGTTGTATGATGGCCATATTTTCTGATTACATAGAGTCTATTATGGAAGTCTTTATGGATGATTTCAGTGTTTATGGTATTGACATTGATGTTTGCTTGAGAAATTTGTCTAAGGTTTTGCAGCGCTGCGAGACGAGCAATCTTGTGCTCAATTGGGAGAAGTGCCACTTCATGGTGACTGAAGGGGTGGTACTTGGTCATTTGGTGTCAGGAAGAGAGATCCAAGTGGATAAAGCTAATGTTGAGGTGGTTGAGCGACTACCGTACCCGGTTAATGTTAAAAGCGTGCGGAGTTTTCTTGGTCATGCAGGATTCTATCGCCGATTTATTAAAGATTTCTCTAAAATTGCTCACCCACTAACCCAAATTCTTCATAAAGATGCCCCTTTTGTGTATACTGATGAGTGTGTTCAAGCTTTTGACAGGATTAAACAGGCTCTTATCTCGTCTCCAGTGATCCAGTCTCCAGATTGGAATCTACCTTTCGAGATTATGTGCGACGCCAGTGACTATGCAGTTGGAGCTGTTTTGGGGCAAAGGAAAGATGAAGTGTTGCATGCTATTTACTATGCAAGTAAGACTCTAGATGATGCACATATCAACTATGCTACTACGGAGAAGGAGCTTCTTGCATTTGTCTACTCTTTGGACAAGTTTAGAGCCTATCTTGTGGGTTCTAAGGTGATAGTACATACGGATCATGCGGCACTGAAGTATTTGTTGGCTAAGCAAGAGGCCAAACCCAGACTTATTCGTTGGATTCTACTGTTGCAAGAATTTGACCTGGAGATCAAGGATAAGTCGGGTGCTGAGAACGTTGTTGCTGACCATTTGTCACGTATGAAGCATTACGGAGGAGAGTCTATTCCTATTGATGATTCTTTTCCAGATGACCACTTACTAGCCATTACTGCGCGTACTCCATGGTTTGCTGACTACGCCAATTATTTGGTATGAGGTATACTTCCTCCTGACTTATCTTATCAGCAGAAGAAGACATTTATGCATGATGTGAAGCGGTATTTTTGGGACGATCCATATTTGTTCCGAGAGTGCACTGACGGTATTTATAGACGGTGTATTCCAGAGAATGAGGGACATGCCATTCTCTCTCACTGTCACTCTTCTTCCTATGGTGGTCATCATGGTCCGTCTAGGACATTTGCTAAGGTGATGCAGTCGGGTTTATTTTGGTCGACTATCTTGAAGGATGCTACTAGTTTTGTCCGTTCTTGTGATGCATGTCAAAGGACGGGTAATATTTCGCAAAGGCATGAGATGCCTCAAACTGGGATCTTGGAAGTGGAGATTTTTTATGTTTGGGGTATTGACTACCAAGGGCCATTCCCTTCATCTTATGGGAATCAGTATATATTAGTAGCTGTTGAGTATGTCTCTAAGTGGGTTGAAGCCGTTGTCACTCCTACTTGTGATGCTAAGGAAGTTGTGAAGTTGTTTCAGAAGATAATCCTTCCGCGATATGGAGTCCCTCGTGCAGTTATAAGTGATGGAGGGAAGCACTTTAATGAATGTCATCTTAACTCTTTATTGAAGAAATATGGCGTTACACATTGTAGAGGATTGGGTTATCACCCACAAACTAGTGGGCAAGTGGAGATTTCGAATAGAGAATTGAAGTCAATCCTTGAGAAGGTAGTGAGCAAGAATCGGAAAGATTGGAGTTGTAAGCTTGATGACACTTTATGGGCTTACCGTACTGCATTTAAAACTCCGATTGGTGCATCATCATACCGGTTAGTTTATGGCAAGGCGTGCCATCTTCCGGTAGAACTCGAGTACAAGGCTATTTGGGCCATAAAGGAGCTGAATATGGATCCCTCACTGGCGGGTGAGAAAAGATTGATGCAATTGAACGAGCTTGATGAGTTTCGATTGCATGCCTATGATAGTGCTCGAATGTATAAGGAACGGACCAAGAAATGGCATGATAAGCATATTTTGCAACGGGAATTTCGCATGGGTGAGAAAGTTTTATTATTTAACTCTCGTTTGCTTTTGTTTCTAGGTAAGCTCAAGTCTAGATGGTCAGGACCGTTCACTGTCACTGAAGTGAACAAATTTAGGTCAGTTACGCTGAAAACTGACAAAGGTGCGACTTTTAAAGTGAATGGGCAACGCTTGAAAGTCTACTATGAAGGTGCGTTTGTTGGAGTGATAGAGGCCGTCGACCTCTACACTATCGATATCTCTCACTGATGAGGTAATACGGTCGAGCGGGACCGCTTAAACCAGCGCTACCGGGAGGCAGCCCGGATTGCCTTTGTAAAATATTTGTAATTTAGGATTTAATTGCATTTCAAATTTTTGTATTTCAATTTATTTCGAGTGACGAGAGGGAGAGAATTTAATGAATTTACGAGTATTTTTGCAAAAGAATTAAGACGGAATAATCAACAAGCATTAACATTGTGGGACTTCAGCGGATCAAGTGAGAACTCGATCGAGTTCTTGTGAACTCGATCGAGTCACCATGGGTTTAGTTATACGCGCTGAAACATACCAGAGTCAGAAAAATCTCATGAACTCGATCGAATTCTGCGAACTCGATCGAGTCTGCTGCTTGAACCCGGTTCCGTGGTGCTTTCTAATCCCAGATTTCGTCCCTATCTTACCTTATTTCGTCTTCTCTTCTTCACTTTCCCTAATTTTCTTTCCCTAGATTTATATATTCCTCCATTCTAATTGCTCCATATCATCTATGTACTCCAATTACTTGCTCCTTAGTTGATTTATTGCAAATTAATTCACTCCTTTTTTTTGTGCTTAAATCATCTTGTTCATCAATTAAAGGTAAGTTTTCGAAACCCATCTTATAGGGTCCGAAAATTGATAAGATTATTGCTTATTTATTGTGTTTCTTACCTTTAATCTTCCCTTGCTTGATTATAATTGCTATTGCCTTGCTATTTAACCCCTTAATTGATGAATTTAAGCCCCAAAATTGAAAATTTCAGAATTAGGGTTCTTATTTTCGGGTACTAATTAGCATTAAATTGGTTAGTAATTGTGTTCTAATTGCTTGGAATGATCATTGTCTTTTAAATAATTGCAATTTCCTTGTCATTTACATAGCTTGTGTGTGATTTTCGACCCAAAAATCGGATTTTACGACTTACCTTGTCTTAAAAACGTGAGCTATGTTGGCATTAAAGTTGGTTTGTAATTGTGTTTATGACCTTTGTAGGCATGTCTGACACGGAATCCAGCCATAGGCGAGTCCAACGGAGACGGGACCCCGTCAGTCAATCGGTTGGAGAAAATGAAGATGTTGTAATGGAGGAAGAAAAGGAGGAAGAAGCAGCTGAGATGTACTATCCCTTTATTGAATTTGATAATGATGCTTAACAGGATAAATTTGCTCTCCTAGCAACAAAGAAAATGGAGGCTACTAGGTGCGTTGACCGACAAATATTACGCACTCTTGAGCTTGAAACGAAATTAGAGGATATGTTTGCTGAAATTGGTTTGGTGGGTCTCTTTAATCTCCAAGAGCTTTCTTATCGTCCTCTTACTTTCCAGTTTTTGAGTTCCTAGTCTTTTAATAAGCGCCGTCGTCGTGTTGGTTTTCGGTTATTAAACCATAATTTTGATATCTCGTGTGATAAGTTGGCTGACTGCTTAAATTGTGATCGCCATGAGGACGGTGATTGATGCGTGTCGTTATACACCAAAAATAAGACCTAAGTCAACCAACTAAGAAGCTAGCGGAAGTAGGGCCGATCTCCACAGGGAGGTAACTAACTATCTATAATCAATTCTGTCTAAGTCACAATTGGGGATTTAAATTTGTTTTATCTAAACTACAAGTTTTAAAAGAGAGAAATAAAAGGAGAAATAAAGCAAGGAAGACAATATGAAATCAGATAAAAGAGGAATATGTCAGGATTCGGTCTGCCGCGGTAGCTACACTATCGGGTTAACTAAGTCGGTCAGTATATTGATAAGAAGAGCAAGGTTATCTCCTTTCGGTCTCAAACCAATGACTGTACTATACCCTTTCGGTCTCTAGTCGCCCTAAGGTCTCCCTAATTGAGTTTCGCCCTAACTAGGAATCGTCTATCGAATTTATGCAAGTCTACCCTACCAATCTTTCGATCCAGGTCGGGGTTAACTACGTAATCAGTCTCCTGCGTGCACTCATTCAACCAATCTCAATTAAATCACATAAATCAATTCTAATCGCAAACTAACCTAACTAGTCAATCCTAACATGCTACTACCACGGGTTTCCTCATCCTAGCATATTAATGGATTTAGCTACTCATGCTTGTGTTGGTATAAATATCATAAACAATTGAATAACTAACAATAGACATGATAATAATGGAATTAAATTGCATAAACTAAACTAGGGCTGTAACAACCCGACCCACCACGGTCGTACACACTTTTAGGCCCGTTTTTGTCCTCACTTAAGCCCAAAAGCACAAGATCTTGTGTACTAAGTGGTAGGTGGGAGTTATTATAAATACTTCGTATATCACAAGCCTCATACTCAACCGATGTGGGACAAATATCCAGGAGTGTTACAAGGGCAAAAATTAAGAGTAGAGGAACAAGGGATTAAAAGCGATAAATAATAGATTAAGAATAAAGGGAAGAAGGAATTACAATCTCAAGCTAATCCGGCGTAAAGAACTCAAATCCAATCGATTGCGAATCCCGAATAAAAGTTACAGTGAAAGCAAAAGTAAAAGTTTCTGATTAAGAGTAAGTAAAAATGTATGATAGTGAAAGTGTGATTAGCTAATGACGTGCTAACCTTATTTATAATAAACTAAACACATAATTAAACCTAATCACGTAATGAGCTGAAGCCCACTACGCATAACCCCTCGATCGAAGATAATGTGGCCTTCGATCGAGTATTTTTCCTCAGCATCCTCTCGATCGAGGACATCACTTTCTCGATCGAGCACTTCCTCTATGGCTTCCCCTCGGTCGAGCACAGGACAGCTCGATCGAGGTCTTCTAGGCTTCCATCCTCTCGATCGAGCACAGCAGGGGCTCGATCGAGGACTTCCTCTCGGTTTCAGCTCGTGATGATAATGGATTGGCTTATGGCTTGGACTTAGGCGGTTTTACGCTTCCCTATGCATGAGTTTCTGCTCCGTCCCATTCCATCTCCTAAAATGCACACTTGGGACAGCTTCTGGCTCGGTTTCCGCTACTTCTTGACTTGTTCCTACAAAATGGCAATGAAAGCACAAAGTAGCATATTCGGGGCATAAAGCGATATGAAATCACCTAAAATGCATAGAAATGCGTGCCAAAATGGACCGTAAAGTCTATATAAAATGCACGCATCAAACTTCTAGCCTAGTGGCCCTCATATGCCTCCCGATTATCATTTTGACTATCAGGTTGCTCATGATGTTCGAGTTCATGAAGTCATTAATAGTTCCTTGGCTACGAGACGTTTGTGGGAGCATATGGATTCTTTGAGCTTAGCTTCGGGTCAGCCTTATACTGGGGCACGACCTAGTTACTACACTGGGGCGGGTGATGATAGCCATGTATTCCATCTTTATGGCACGACCCCAGCTGACTTTTATGTTAGTCCTTATAGCACTGCTTTTGTAGCTTTGGCGCGGCCTTTCTACACTCATATTCGGCCGGATATGCCAGTTGGTGGGTTTGAGGATACGGATGTTGGGACTAGACAGATGTCTGTTCGTGGTAGAGGTCGGGGTCGGCGTGGTGGTCGTAGTGTTCGTGGTGCTGGAGATGATGAGGCTGGACCTTCGCAGTAGTGACAGCTGGTTGCTACTTCCCCCATTTTGCAGCTGGTTTGGGGGAGCGCTTATATATACAGCTGGTACTATCCTTCTTTGTATTTTCTTTTGATTGTATTATCTAGTGTGTTACTTCCCTTTCCCCATTTAGGGCTTGCTTGGGATGGGAGTAATAATTAAGGGAGTAATAGAGCTAAAATGAACTAAAAATGGAGGGAAGGGATGGAGGTTGGAGAGAGAAATGGATAGAAATAGAGAGATATAGTGTAATAATCTCTCCATTAGGGGAGTAATTGTTACCCATGCACCTCCCCCTCCAAGTAATTATTACTTCCATCTAGAGGTAATAGTTCCTCCCTAACCTCCTCTTTCCACCCTCCACAACCACCACTCACCTCCAATCTCCTCTTATTTCTTCTTATTTTAGCTTCTATTACTCCCTTAATAATTACTCTCATCCCAAGCAGGCCCTTATTAGTAGTATCCTCTCTAAGTTGCTGTTGTTGTTGGTTTATTGTGATTTCTGTGCTGATAGGATCACATTGAGGACACTCTTATATTTAGGTTTGGGGAGTATTTATTTATGTTGTGTGCTAAAAAAAAATCCATAAAAATTAGAAAATTTATAAAATCCAAAAATATGTTATTTATTTTATTAGATTAGTTTTGGTGAAATTGAGTAGCAATGATGATATTTTGCATTGTTTTTGCATTTGAATCCCATAATAGTTATCCATATACATTGTCATTGATCGTTATTCATGAAAATAAAGCTCATAACCCAGGTCTTGACCGTTATGACATGCTTTATATTGATTAAATTTGACAAATTTATGTTAGTAAACCACTTAATTTCTGAGGTCTTTAGAGCTTCCTAGGCCGGGAACATCATTAAATCGGTCTGATTTGTTATATAGGGTTGAGTGTGGTTCTCCTTGTGGAATGTGTAATATCAAACTGTATAAATGTGAAATTAATTTCTTAATATTTTTGTGCATTCATACGACTTTAGTACATGAGGAAAGACAGTTCTTATTTTTCAAACAGGCCTTACATTACCTTTTGTTTAGCCCGTTTAAATCCTTGTAGCCAATATTAAATTTTATCCTATGAGCTACAATCCTAGAAATTGCCTACCTTTTCGGTATAGTCGCAGTTGCTTGAGTTTCATATTTATTTCTCGCTACTTTGGTTGGGATTGGGACTATTATGTCATGTGGGTAGTAGCTTGAATTTTTATTAGCAATTGTGTTAATCTCTTATTGTTGAAAAAAAAGTATATGAAGCAAAAGAAAGAAAGAAAGAAAGAAAAAAAAAAGAGAAGAAAAAAAAGAGAAGAAAAAAAAAAGAAAAAGAAAAGTATTGCTTCATTTGATTTTATAAGAGATTATAAAGGAATTTGCTAGAGTCTAATGCATTTTTGGAGGGTATTTTGTGCCTCTCATATGTTGTCAAAGTTAAGATGATTTCTCTAGCCGGGTTTACTTATGCTTATTCTTGTATAGAGTTGGTTTTGGTTTTAGCGTTGCGACTACCGTCTTAGCCTCAAATATCCATACGTGTTTCGGCACGCAAACCATTTTTATACCCTTTACCCATTATTAATTGCCCTTATTGTCCTTCATACATGTACTCATGTCTATTATGTTTGCATATTAGTTGGAGAAATTTCTATCACATTCGATTGCATGCATGTTTCATAAGTTGAGTGAGTGTCTTAATTCTTTCCATCTTACATATAAATTCACCCCTTATGAGTGCATGAGTGAAACCGCGAGAATCCAACTAATTTGTCTTGCAAGATTGAAAGATATTTGACATTTGTCTTTACTACGGTATCATGTAACATCTTGGGACTTGAGCTGCATTTTCTATTACCCGTACCTTTGAATTTGTTTTATTGGTACAATTTAGTATGTGCATTTACATTATTATATTAGCTCTGAGTTACTCTTTTCACCCTTATATGATTGCCGATTGTATTGTGTGTTGCTTTGATTAGGGACGAGCAAAGAGTTGGTTTGGGGGAGTTTGATGAGTCATATTTGTATACACTTTTATGCCTCCCCTTTGAGTTGTTTTGAGACGATTTTCGTGCTTATTATATCATTTATATGCCGTTTCTATTAGAATGTCGATACTGCCGCATTTTGGTGTTTAATGCAGGAATGATGCATTTATGGAGCAAAAGAATGAAATAGAGCACCGCGGAGTTGGCATGACGGACACACGTAGCATGGCACGGAAATCTGGGAAGGAAAAGTCAAGAAAATTGTTCGAAGAGAAGCTGAGAAGACCCAGAACTCGATAAGTTGAGAGTTACCTGTACTCGATCGAGTTGGTGAACTCGATCGAGTTGCCTAAACTCGATCGAGTTTGTTTGCCGCTGCGAGCTTTCGGATAATTTTCCATATTTCGTTTTTATTGACTTTATTATAAATACCATGTTCGGTATTATTATTAGGTTACGCTTTTTATTAATTTCAGAACTCTTAAACCCTTAGTTATTAGCTACTTTATTACTTACGGATCTACGACAGTATTTACGGTATTAATCGTTCTTCAACAATTTATTCAAGTACTTTTTATTCAATTGCTATTTATCGTATTCATTGTTGATCATGTTTCCTATTATTATTATCGTTGTTAAAATGAGTAGCTAAATTCCTCATCGAGGGTGAAAGGGGATCTGTGTTAATTAAAGGGGATTAAATGATTTGATTGTTAGTAATATCGCATGAATTATCGTTTGATTATTGTTCTTCTTCTAGTTAATTGATTTAGGCCTGAATCGTTAATTAGTGTTGCATAAACTAGAATTATCACCGACCGGGTTAAGACTAGTATAGGCTGTGATAATCAAATAGACTGACTTAATTATAGCGACCGCATGTTAAGTTTAGATCTAAAGGGCATATTTGAGTCGACCGATCATATGACCTTAGATAATTCGATTGACCTAATAATTGATTAAATTACATCCCCGAATAATTGACCTAATGAACCCGATCCCTATACTTTTTAATATTATTGAATTAGACTTTTATTTACATTGCTATTAGTTGTTAGAAATCAACAAAACCAAACCCCCATAAATTGTTACCTTTAAGACGAACTTAGTATTAGCAAATAGTTAATTTCCGCCTCCTTGTGGATTCGATACCTGTCTTACCGCTAGCTATTTAGTTAGTAGTATTTTAGGTTTACTTTGATTAAGGTGATACGACTTTATCCTTGTCAAACAACAACAGGGTCAGTAAACATAACTCAATCACAACTCAACAGTTTCATATGAATAACAACAGCAGCGGAATATAATCTTTCAACATGCAATCCCTACAGCCAGGTACCCATCGCAACAAGTACCATACAGCCTGTGACACAGTCTCGTCACCTCAGCCACTCATCGCAACAGGTGTACCCAGGTCATTAATGTGCACATCCTCCTTGTGATGGGAGTCACAAGGAGAGAACAAGGCGCGTGGATCATCTCCCAAACATGGACTCACTCAGCCGGGACCAACATATGATTATCAATACTGTCATTCATTTCATGCTATCAACACATAGTCAATCTCAGCAGTCAATCGATACAATGCCGTCACATATATGAAATACTGAGTTAGGAAACCCTACCTGGTTAGCAAATCCGCACTCGATACAATCGAAGCAGCTAGAAGGGCTCCTCTACAAAATCATCACCTAATATA
>JAGPOY010000899.1:9548-29199 GCA_018983105.1 Silene uniflora
GTCTCTCGGCTGGCTTGATGTCAGGCCGAGAGAGCCTCTCGGCTGGCTGGTCGCCAGGCCGAGACCCAAGTAGCTCAGTGCTGTGTGACTTGAGGTCAGTGAGCACCGAGGCCGTATGCGTCCCTCGGCAGGCTGGTTGCCAGGCCGAGAGGGTCACTCGGCTGGCCGGTTGCCAGGCCGAGAGGGTCAGGTAGCCCAATGCTGTGTGACACGTGGTCAGTGAGCATTGACTCTGGTCAAGATGTTGACCCGGTCAGTCGGTGCAGAATATGCCCCATCACTTTAGATTAATACAAACCCAACCTATCATCGACTTAGCTAAACACAAGAATCTTGACCGTTAGTACTCTAGCCCTTTTGCTCCTTGTGGAAATCGACACCCGAAGTGCTACAAATACCACCGTACACTTGCGGTATTAAAATCTCTATCAAGCGCAGACACCGTCACATTGTCGAAACTGGCCTCGCCTTATTAAACCATACTGGCCTTCCAACGACTTATTGGCCATTTGCTTTCAGTACCGCCACCTATCTCATAAATCGACTCCCAACCCGCACATTACAAGGAGCCTCACCATACCAAACACTCCACAAGACCATGCCTGACTACACTAAACTTCATAGCTTCAGATGTCTTTGTTATCCGTGGCTCCGACCATATACTAAACATAAATTGGAAGACCGCTCAACCGCGTGCATTTTTGTTGGCTATTCAAATACTCAAAGTGCATATCATTGCTTAGATCCCAAAACTCATCGCATTTATACATCCTGTCATGTCAAATTTATTGACGATGAATTCCCTTTTCGAACACCCAGCTCCCCACCCTCTTCACACTCTAACTTCGACGATTGGTGCACACTCCATATTCCTCTTCTTCCTCACCCAGCCACTCCAACACTACCTCCCACGTCCACGACACCCACTCCACCTCCCATACGCCCATCTAAGCCTGTTCACCTAGTCTATTCTCGGCGACATCCCACCGCAACTACTCAACCCTCTACAACACTACCACCGCCCTCCACCTCTATCCCACAATCTAAACCCAAACCGCCACCTACAAAACCCGTCACTACTAGTGATAGGGTGTCGCACACCTATTCAAAGATACCTTAGGCACAACAAATTAATGTAATAATAAGGGGTCGAATCCACAAGGAAAATGGTAACTATATAAGAATTGCTATGGTGAATTTCTATCAAGGTCGAATAACGAGTTGGTTTGATTTGGTTTGTGTAATCTAAGATGTAAACAATATAATTAAAGTAGTCTAAGGGAATTGGTACACACATGCATTTATATGTAAGAAAACATGCCAATACTAAGAGTAGATAATAAAAACAACAATTGCTTAGGCTAGACACCCATCTCTCGATATTAGTATCAATCACCATGGAATGGGTCGTAGAAGCTCTCGCAGTAAGTCACCACCCCACTAACATATGCAAAGTCTAACTCAAATCCATGCCTCACGACTGATAGAAATGAATTAACAAATATAATCAATGAATATGGCCACTAAACAAAGATTAAGCATATAAATCGAGCATATGTTATAAGCAAAAGATTAGAATTATTTTAACTCAATGTTGACAAATTACATTACATTTTATAGCATGGCTTCTCAACCCCTTAGACGAATAGAACTACTCACTCATATTGAAATGTAAACAAATGACTTGTGATAAATTAAACATGATTAAAATATATTGATATTTGTCTAAGTGGTTGATAATAGATATGATATAAGAAATGATTAATAGAGAAATTAACATGCAAATAACTTTAACAATGAAATGGTAAATATAACTAATGTAAATTACTAATAGTGAAATAACAAAATAAAAGCGATAGTAAACTAGTAGGAGAATTACTGAAGTGAAGAACAAAGACTTGTAAATGAAGAACCAAGAACTTAACCCAAGAACAAATATAAGAACTTTGTGAGAGAACTTTTTATTATAACTTGAGAAAGATTAAAACAAAGGAAAGATTAACTAAGGATTACAAGAATTATAACTTATAAGAGAATTTCTAAGTGTAAAAAGTGTGTAAAATGATTCGTATGCACCTTCCTATTTATAGTAGAATAGGAGGTGAAACGTATACAAATGAGAAGAATCAAAAGCGGCTAGGTCATGCTCGTCCCGATCGGGAACGTAGCTCTCTCGGTTAAATGTGATAAAGTCTTGATTAATTGCTCATGGAATCCAATGGACGTCATTACTAGGGTGTTTAATCACCCGGTTAATGACATTTGACCTAGCATTATCTCATATTAGCATCTTATGATCTTCTCCTTAGTTTTGGACTTTCTAATTTGGGCTTGACTTTGGTTGACTTCACATTTGCTTTTTGTTGTATTTTTGGTCCATCAATTAGCCATGTAATCCATGATCATGCTCCATGCTAGTCCATAATTAAGCTCATACTTAGCCTTGCATTTGTAGTGATCCATTTTTGTGGTTTTTAGCTCATAAAGCTAAGTATTCCTACAAAACATGTTAAAGCCACAAAATACACTAGAAATACATATGTTAGCTTAAAACACTAAGATTGTTAAAGCCACAAAACATGTTATTCCTAATACTGTCACGCAAGCTCTTATCCTTCTCCAATGACGCCTTGCCATGCAAGAGGAATTCAATGCTCTTGAAAGAAACAATACTTGGCTACTTGTACCGCGCTCCTCCTCTCAAAATGTGATCGGTTGCAGGTGGGTCTTTCGAAACAAATTCAACCCCGATGGCACCCTTAAGCAGCACAAGGCGCGCCTCGTTGCCAAAGGGTTTCATCAGCGACCAGGTATGGACTATACAGAAACTTTTAGTCCCATCATAAAACCCACAATAGTTCGCCTAATCTTAGCCATTGCGGTCACCAAATCATGGTCCCTACGGCAATTAGACGTAAACAATGCATTTTTACAAGGTCATCTAACCGACAATGTCTTTATGGCTCAATCCCCAGGCTTCGTTGATCAGTCTAAACCCGATTATGTTTGCAAATTAAATAAAGCGATATACGGTCTAAAACAGGCACCTCGTGCTTGGTACACCGAATTAAAAACCCATCTTATAACCTGTGGTTTCAAACAATCAATTTCTGACTCATCCTTATTTATTTTACATACCTCGACCGTCTGCATATACATGCTCATTTACGTTGACGATATTATTGTCACCGGACCGGATCCTCACCAATTACAACACTTCATTACTAAATTAGCATCTCGTTTTTCGCTAAAAGAATTAGGACCCCTATCTTATTTTCTTGGAATTGAAGTTATTCCGAACTCTCTTGGCCTACACTTAAACCAGTCTAAATATATTACTGACATTCTTGACAAGTACAAAATGCTAGACGCCAAACCCAACACCACACCCATGGCTGCTGACACTCGGCTCGTCCGCGCTGATGATTAACCAATTCACGACCAATCCAACTATCGTGCCATAGTTGGAAGTCTACAGTATCTCTCTTTAACAAGACCCGACATTGCTTTCATTGTTAACCATCTTGCCCAATTTCTTCACCATCCCACCATGACCCATTGGACGGCTCTCAAAAGACTACTTCGCTATCTCCATGGAACCATTACTCATGGCATTCAAATCTATCGCTCTAATCAGCTTTGTCTTCATGCCTTTTGTGATGCAGATCATGGTGGAGACAAAGACAACTTCATCTCAACCTCCGGCTATATCGTTTACCTAGGCAGGAACCCCATCTCTTGGTCCTCCAAAAAGCAAAAAGGAATTGCTCTGTCCACCACTGAAGCCGAATTTTGTTCTGTTGCTACTGTCACGATCGAACTCCTCTGGCTTCGCAACCTACTAACCAAACTCAGCATTACTGTCACCAAACCACTTGCTATCTTCTGTGATAATATCTCCGCTACACTCTATGCCAAGAACCTTGTTTTCCACTCTCGTATGAAGCACATGGCGCTCTCCTTCCATTTTGTTCGTGAACAAATTCAGCTTGGCAATATTCGCATTCAATACGTAGCAAGCAAAGATCAGCTAGCGGATGCTCTCACTAAGCCCCTGTCCAAAACTCACTTCCAAGAATTGCGTAGCAAGATTGGTTTTCTTCCCAGGACGTCCATCTTGAGGGGGCGTATTAACCATATCAATTCTCATAAGGCAACTCTCAACATTTCAGCAAGTAAATAATACTCACATTATTCTCTCCCACAAATCAAGGGAAATGATTATGTACATATTGTAAAATCAGAAAGTTTATATTTCATATAATTGTAATTAAGGTAGACTCTCTAGCTAAGCATTCACATTGTACACTATATATATGTTTGTATCCTCATTTTTAATCACACACAAAAACATTACATCTCACCTTGTCTTACATTTATGAATATGAGAACTTATCGAATAGTCTATGTTAAAGTTGTAATCTACATTTTATGTAATTCATATATTTTAAAACTGTATTATGTGTGTAATGTTTTACTACACACCAAAATTAAAATCATGGCCTCGCCTCTGCGTAGAGATGAAAGTGGGCACGTTGGTCGTTGGGTTGACACACCTAATGACCCATTTTAGTACGACACGGGATTGACACGATCCAGTACGACACGGCAAGCCATGTGCCGTTAGGTATGCATGTGCGGAAGTTTGAGAAAGAAGATTGTACCTTGCTCAGGATGACATGATCCACTTGCACACAACACGCTTGAGCGCGCTCAAAATACAACGAAATAACGCTAAAGTGAAGGGCATGTACGCTATGCCATGGGTACATCCAAGGGCTCACAAGAGTCCCTTACAAACCGGTACAAAAGAGGGCCTAACCCTTACCCAAGTTTTAATGAGAAAACAAAAGGTAAACTAATAAAACAAATTTCATTTCATTGCCACAACACTAGGGGTTGGTACGAGATACGACTTATTTCCATCTCTACTCTTATAGGTTGACGAAGTTTAACCGTATCCTAAACAGGGTTGGGCGCAGGGATTGGACGGGTCCAAGAAATCGGGAAAAATTAGAGCCAAGAGGCAAATCGAACAAGGTCAACCGGCACTGTTGAGTGTTGACCACCTCTACCTACTATACATAGCATACTCGTGGCAAGAAGGTAGCAGCTAAAAAAGACGGTCAAAAAAGCTCCACTTGGAGGAAGACAAAACCACCAAACGCAGTTGAATCACTAACCAATCAACGGTCAACCAATGAATATGGACATATTTTGGGTGATATCACCGTTGACATCATCATATCATATTATTCCATTCCTTATTTTCCTTGTTTTGGACGACTACAATTATTTATTTATTTCTACATTAATTTAATATTTATTTATTTTAAAGGCAGTACTTAAATACCCCTAATCCACTTTTCTCGTAATAAAAACTCGTTTATTTCCACAAACAAATTCCAACTCAACTTTCTTGTTGGATCAACGAACAACAAATTCATCATCATCATCATCATCATCATCATCATCCATGGCGGAAAAAAACTTCAAGTACATCATTCTTGGCGGTGGCGTCGCTGGTGTATGTCCTTTTTATTTCAATTTTGATTTCAATTTTATTAGGTTTATGTAATTATTTCTAGCGTAAATATACGTGGATCAATCGCCTAATTTCGTCTATTTGAATCAAACATTAATTAATTTGTCGCGGTACTTGTGGTTGAATTATTTATATTTATTATCGGCTCCTGAATTTCGGTTTGATAACCGTCTCAATCATTTATTTAACTTTGGTTAGATTAGAATATCTCGATGAATTTAAAAGGTAAACAATTGATTGAGACGAAGTTAGTAACAATTTGCCTACTGTGTATCGCTCCAACTATGACCAATGATTTCACCATCTCCGATTAAGCCAAATACTAGAATTATATGTAGCTTTGATATATGATGTGTTCTGAATCCCTCATCAAACCGTCTATGTTGAATTATGAAGTAGCGGATGCAACTCTATTCGATATTCGTTACCAGTCCTTATTTTAGATGTATCTACGTATTGTCAAACCGACGTTTAATTTGTCGCGGGTATATATAGTGAAAACAGCGTGCAGATGACTTACAATTCAAGTGGAATATAACAATTATGTCGAAAAGTGCATATTAATTTAAACAGACATGTTTTTTTCAGTGAATTGCATAGTTCAAAGAAATCGGCAGATTCCTTAGTGACCAAAATTTATGCCTGGTCTGGATCAGGGAATCTGTGTTTTTCTTTCTTCTCTTACTAAACTTCTCTCAGTTTTGTTTCTTTAATCCTTTTCTTTTCAGGGGTATGCTGCCAGAGAGTTTGTTAAACAGGGTATTCAGCCAGGGGAACTAGCCATCATCTCTGCAGAAGCGGTATGCTGAATAGGAATTTTTTTTGTAATCAATGATAATGTTTCAGTTATGGTTCATCGAGAGTATATGTCGCTGTATTAATTTTTGCTCAACGTTTACTTGACTTCGTTATATATTGCCTATCTAATATTCACTATTTTGGCATACTGATTTTATTGGAGCATTCTCTCTTAAATTGTCTCAGGGATGTAATTTTTGTGGTATAGTAAATTCTAGAGGTCAAGGTGCTACATGTTCTTACACTCAATCTTCCTTATATTTGCCGCAGTTGTGCAATTTTTTTGTGAGATGAGTGGTGAGGGCAATTTTCATCTTGGGTCATTCTGAAACCACCTCTTTGTGTTGCTCACACAAGGGTAAGGTTGTGTACATCCGACACCCCCCTACCCTGAAATTTGTGGGAGCTATTGAAGCACTGGGATAATGTTGTTGTTGATGGGTGGTCCGGGCATCTTGATATTTGATCTATTAAGGCCCTTTATATGGTCTTGATGTTTCATTTTGTGCTCTGCTATGTAGTTGGTTCATTCCCTTGCTTTGGTTTGTTTTTACATCTACACTCTATCACTAAATGAAACAAGTGTGACCTGTTCTTTTCAGGTAGCTCCGTATGAGCGTCCAGCCCTCAGCAAGGCATACCTTTTTCCAGAGGGTAAGTGAAACTAACTGCATTATGGCTCTGGCCTTCTGTATTTAAAGTGCCGCAAAATGTATATTCTCCTGTACTTAAGTCCATATTCGTTAAGTTGGTAACTAATCAAATCTCTATTAATTCATGCTAGCTAACAATACCTTAATGCTTCAATGCCCTTTGCCTATCACAGGGTAACAATACCTGTTGTTCATTGTTGAATACACACCGATTTCTAATGACCCATCTGAAAATTACATCGAGAAATGTATCGAATAAAAATATAAAGTACATGTTCCCTCCCATCCAAACACTTCTACCCATTCACCTCTGGGCGGTTTTTCGGGACAAGTCATTGACCGTAACTTTCTCTACTTATACACGACTTCTTTTAGAAACACATAATTTTTTTTATTTATTTATTTATTTTTTTTTTGTCATGATAGATCTAAATGTTTTAGTTCCATACAACAAAGTCTCATATTTTTCTAACGCAATTACGGTCAAAGTTTATGTTTGAGAGAATGAATTGGATGCAAATGAGTACAAGTTAATGAACCATTTGTCCAGTTCCATGTTTCCATCATATTCCATAGCCAAAAATAGCCTGTCTTTGTTTCCATTTGTGACGGATAGATATGACAAGTGCGTGTAAGCATAATTTTCTACTGTTAGTACTTCGTAACCACTTGACTTGTAGCCTTAGTGAGAATCTTAATACTTGGATTATTAAGAGCAACCATGGTATTAACCTATTAAGTATCGGTCATTATAATAATGAACCCTTAAAAAACATATAACTGCTCTTGCTGATGCTTGCCTAATTTGACCGGCTTATAATGGACTGATAACCTGTACTAGGCCAACATGAAAGATATGATTCATGAAAAAGGATGAGGTAAATCACGTTTAAGTAGGCGACCTTTGCTGTAGTCGCGACAGATACCGCGATCTATTACCATTGTTGCAAAACATGGCTGTGGCCGCTTAGTTTATGAAAGTGCAGCTTGAGTGCGCCCAAGGTACGCCTTGGATAAGGCACAAGCCAAAATGCGTTGGTGCATTTTAGGTGCACCTTTTAGACAAGGCACTAGCCAAAATACCTTGGTGCATTTTAGGTGCGCCTTTTAGACAAGGCTCACCTATAAAGGGTAACTAGTACGCACTTTCCATATCTTTTAGACTAGGCTCACCATTTCTTTTCCCCATTATTCCCAACTTTTTTCCTTGACATGTTAGCCAACTCGAAATCTCGTAAAAAGGCTATTATTGTTGCCCAAAAGTTTATTTAGAAATTACAAAGTTGTCATAAAATTAGGACGCCTTATTGCCTCGGTGCTCCTTGCGCATTTTCAAACTAAGGCTATGGGCTGCCGTTAGAGCTCGCAAAAGCTGACCCGACCCTAGAAACCCGACCCGAACCGCCTGAAACCCGACCCGACAGAACCCGAAAATTGGGTTAAGCGACACCGACCCGAGGTCAAACCGATAAACGAAAACTACCTTATTTGTCCCAACCCGAACCCGAACCCAAACCCGAACCTGACCTGACCCGTGGCCTGATATTAACTCAACCCAAATTTGACTCGATAAGAAAATTAGCTTAATAATGGTCCCAATTTTTATTACCAAATTAATATTCATCTTAATTTTTTATGCTTAAAAATAAAATAAATACATCACTAAGTTGCTTTAACATGAAAAAATCAATTATATTAAGATAAAATACTCCGTATATGTTTCTGACGTGACCCGCTAGTGACCCCCGATTATGAGCCGACCCGACATGAACCGTGACCAACCCGAACAGGTAGTTGACCCGACACAACTGGAACCCGATATGACCCGACCCGTAACCGACCCGTGTGACTCAATTGCCACATCTAGCTGCAGACAGTTGATAGATGTCATAGTTTCTGATAAATTATTTTGAACTCTTATTCTTCTATTTTACATTTTTACTTATGTTTCTGTCTTTATTCCTTCGTTGCTGAATACATGGGGCTAGTTGGACGATAATTAGCTAAAAGATCAAATGTAGATGAATTGTGGCACACTTTCATAAGGTTTCAATAACAAAGGAAATTGTGTTCTGCAGGTACTGCTAGACTTCCTGGGTTCCATGTTTGCGTAGGGAGTGGGGGAGAACGACTTCTTCCCGAGTGGTACAAGGAAAACGGTATTGCAGGCTTGCTCCTTCTAAATTATTTTTTGGCAGATGCAACTCTTTTAGACTCTTTGAATAGATAGTTCTCAAAGGGATTTTCTTTCAAATGCTTTATAGAAGTAGTTCTTTTCAGGAGTCATGAATGCTTATGATAGGGTACATGAGATGATAACCTGTTGGTGTTAACATTGCCGCAGAGAAGTGCTTTTCATCTGTGATTGATTTAAGTACTTCTCTGTGTTGAATAGCGTCCCAGTTTCATAACGTACATTGAGTGTCATATATGCTACTGTTGGCATTCACTTTATCTCCTGTGCTGGTTTCGAACTGCTACATTAGTTTCATGAGGGTTTAGAGAGTGTGCTGAGGAAATAGGTCAAGTAAGGAAACAGAAGAAGAAGGATGAGAGTTATCCGTTGATAGGAAGAGAACGAAGTCAGGGTTGAGGAATAATTATGCTAGCCATTCCTCTCTAGATGATTTTATAACAGAATTATGCCTACCACTCTACACTGTGACATGTGTCTGAGAATAAGCTAATGATGCTAAGTGTGATTTCTACTTGAGTAAGAACTACTTACGATTCCCATCGTGCCATGTAGAACATTGTTCAACCTGGGACTTAATTGCTTCTTGTTACCACTTACCAGTATTATCATTCTCTTGGGTCATTATTTGGATATCTGTAATTTTGTATATGACTGCAGGAATTGAATTGATTTTGAAGACAAGTATTGCTGCAGCTGATCTGTCTTCCAAAACTCTTACAAGTGCAGCCGGTGAGAAGTTTAAATATGACACTTTGATCATCGCAACCGGTTCAAGTGTAAGTTTTGTGAAGTTGAAATTATTTTTTTACAAAATAATATCACAAGTACCCATCAGCCGATGGAATGCTTATGTTTGAAAATGTCTGCAGGTCATCAGATTGACAGATTTTGGTGTGGAAGGAGCTGATGCAAAGAACATCTTCTATCTGAGAGAAATTGAGGATGCGGATAAGCTAGTGGAGGCAATAAAAGCAAAGAAGAATGGAAAAGCTGTTGTTGTTGGAGGAGGTTACATTGGCCTTGAGCTTAGTGCAGCATTGAAAATCAACAATTTGGACGTTACTATGGTTTACCCTGAGCCCTGGTGCAGTAAGTCAAATGCTGTGCTTATTAATAACCACTTATCTGGATTAAACTTTAAAGAGTTGCATTCTATGGCGGTCTTCTAACTTAATTATGTGTACCTTTGATAATAACGTCTTGCAATGATTGAGAATGGTTAAAATGACCGATTGATCCATCCTGTGTCAAAATTTTGCAGTGCCTCGTCTGTTTACAGCTGATATAGCTAAGTTTTATGAGGGTTATTATGCTAACAAGGGAATCCAAATTATAAAAGGAACAGTAGCAAGTGGGTTCAGCTCTAATGATAACAAGGAGGTAAGCATTGGTGGAAGTTTATTTCATAAAATGTCATAGTTTACCATATTAGGGACATTTAAGTGGTGCTCTGAATGTCTGAGTAATGGTTTGTCGTGTTAATGCAGGTGAAGGAAGTAAAGCTGAAGGATGGCCGGGTTCTGGAAGCTGATATAGTTGTGGTTGGTGTTGGTGGAAGGCCTCTCACAACACTCTTTAAGGGTCAGGTTGAGGAGGAGAAAGGCGGGATTAAGGTCGGTTTTTCTTTTGCTTTCTTTTTCACTTGTATGTGGGGACAATGGGATTAAATCTTCGTTTCTGTCTTGATCTGAAATCCGCCATCACAGCTTAATCTCCTGTTGCATTCTAATTAAGCCGATACTCCCTCAAAGCTTCATCATGGTAGTAGTCACAACGTTTACAAAGTGGTGGCAACGCAGTTTTGTGGCCCGGATATAATATTACGGTGGGGATTGGGGACTACTTTGAGTGATATGTAACCTTATTAGACTTCTTGACCTAAATTTATAATTTGTAATTGGTCTTGACTTCTGTCATGTTTATTGCAGACTGATGCATTCTTTAAAACAAGCGTCCCTGGTGTGTATGCTGTTGGTGATGTTGCCACCTTTCCAATGAAATTGTATGGTGAGACCAGAAGAGTTGAACATGTTGATCATTCTCGTAAATCAGCTGAACAGGCCGTGAAGGTAAGAGTGATATCCCCCAATTCCCTCTTATTCTGAGCCATTATTTTAGTTGATTTTCGTTCATGGTTAAGGACAACAGTAATATTGGTAAAGTTACATTTAATATTTTAATATTTCCTAATTCTAACCTACACCTTCAGAAAATAGAAAAAACTATAGCCTGCAATAGTATGTTTACATTTTCTGTTTGCCATGTTCTTTAATTTCCTGCGGTTGGTGGTTGCAAAACTAGAAGGGTGGAAGCAAAAGGTAGAAGGCTCAATCTTAGATTCTTAGCTCCATTTTCTGCTCTAGGCTTTCCTTTTTCATCTCCCCTCATCACGGAAATACCTGAGAATCATGTCCATTAGGTCGGGTTTGTTATGGGGTCGAGTCAGTGGTTACACACAGGTCAATCAGTTCATATATAAAGCTATTTGAGATTGGGTCGGTCCTATTCCTTTCAGGTTTGCATTGGGGCAACTCGTGTTGGGACTGTTTGCTTTATCGAGTGTGGCTCAACCCCACCTTTTTAATCTGATAATTATGATTTATGTGTGTTTTAATTGTCTTTACAGGCTATTATAGCTAATCAAGGGGGAGAGACGATCGAAGAATATGACTACCTACCATACTTCTATTCCCGTTCTTTTGATCTATCCTGGCAATTTTACGGCGACAATGTGGGAGATGCTGTGATATTCGGTGACAATGAGCCAGCATCAGCAGAGCACAAGTTTGGATCCTACTGGATCAAAGACGGGAAGGTGGTTGGGGTGTTCTTGGAGAGTGGAAGCCCGGATGAGAACAAGGCCATTGCAAAGGTGGCAAGAGTCCAGCCCAAAGCTGAGAGCTTAGAGCAATTGTCCAAGGAAGGTCTCACCTTTGCTTCTAAGATCTGAAAATCCTAAGAAATATACATTGAACCGATTAGTGTGTGACATCTTTATTGCTATTAAGTACGAAACTACATCATTCTGTGAGGTTTGATCTTGGAAATCTGCAGCATAATAAGTTTCTGGGTTTATGCTTCACATACCCTTGATACACTGCGAATGCATTTAGATTCGACAATGAGACCACTTTTTTACAGGAATTGCATTATTGAGTGAATGACATTTTATTTTTCCATTTTTAAATAGCAACTCTTATTTGGTAATCCATCTGTATCAAAATGTTGCTTTGTTTTTATACTGTTTATCATCTTTTTTTCTCAGGAAATTTAAGCATGTTTTTTTTCCGTGAGGGCAAATGCAAATAGGGTTGGGTTGACTTTTTACTCGACCTGATTTACTCCACTCATCTCTTCATTGCAGCCAACCATCCCCATGCGACCCATCCATTGCTGCACCCCAGTCCAAACCAGCAAACTCTAACATCTCAATCCAAAACCCCGAACCCACCCTCTATGAGATAGCCATCCTTAATCTTGGAATACGGTCCCTAATACTGTGTACAATTGTCATCATCTTTTCAAAGATGATAAAATGGTGAAGATGATGGTCATTTTGGCACACAACAATGAAAATGGGGTAGATGAAGTTGATGATATTTACAAAGGTGAAGATAGTTGGTGAAGAATAGCTCCCATCTTTCCTCCTATTTTTTTTAATTAAAATGATTGTGTGTATGTTCAACAAATAATGGGACAACATGTGGCAAGTTGTGTCTATTTTCTCATTTGTGAATGAAAATGGGTGGGACAACATGTGGCAAGATGAATATTCATTGTTGTAGAAAAAAAATGTGTGAAATTTGGTGATGGAAAAAAATTGAGGCAGAAGAGTGAGAAATGATGAAAGAGGGTAAGATGATGGAAATATTGGTTATCCTTGTACATAGTCTAATACCTTGAAAAAGCTTTCCTACTCTCGAAAGACACCTTCACCAACTAAAATCCACCCTACCCTGAAACCCTCTTCCATGTGCAATTCCCCTAATAGTTATGGAGTATTTGGTTTTCATTTTTAAACGAGATGGTTGGAAGGAAGGCGTAGGATGGCTGGAACAACGACGTAGTAAGCGGGGTTAAAATGAAAGAGTTGGTAAATTTAAAGCACGATCCGTAAAAGAGAGTTAAATTCAGTGAAAGATTTAGCTTTTGGTAGAAGATAGGAAGGATAACCACGGGACCCCTATTAGTAAACGGAAAACACCACCTCTATTTCTTTGTATAAGTTGGGTTACTGGATACGGGATCCTTATACTAGACTGCACCAAGATTCACTCAAGAGAGGGCAGTCTTTATAAGCAACATGCTGGGAAAGGAAGAGAAGGCTTTGTCTTTTCTTATCCTCTTCGCACCCTAGGAGTATGAGTAGCAAAAAAAGAGGAACCCGATTAGGCATATCTCATTTCCATTTCTTTTTCCTTTGTTAATGTTTGTTTAATCCTTTTTTTCATACCTTAACTTCTTCTTTCAATTTAATTCACGTACATGAATGAGCAACTACGTTTAAGGGTAGTGCTCTTTCATGGACAAGTTTTACTCTTTTATGGACGTAAATGACCATAATACCCCTTTCAATTTTAATAATTTTCATTTTAATGCCCTTCTTCCATTCTCTCTCTATCTTCTTCTTTTACCCAATTTTCACTCTAACTACCACCATCCAACCACCACTATCCGTCAGCCACCCACCGCCTCCTTGCATAACTAGACAGTCTTGAGTCTTGACGACATCTTCATACATTTAACAAAATACAAAATACAAAAAAAAAAAAAAAAAATGAAAAAATATAACAAAAAAAAAAGGAAAAATGAAAATGGAAAATTCGAAAACGCAGAAGCTTTTGTGTTCATAGTGCACATTGAATGAACAATAAGTCTTGCTTGTGACGGGTCATCATTTGTGACGGATATTTTGTGAGATAAAATGGATACAAAATGAGTTAGTGGAAAAAGGGGACCACATAAATAGTGTTGCAGAGAGAGAAAAAGTGGTTACTTTGTGAGATAAAATGGTATCCGTCTTTTCCTTGTGACGGATATGTCATGTCTTCAAGGAGAATTTGTGTTGAATGAAATGTACACTGAGGTCTGACAAAATAATCTCACGTGTCATATAATCAGAGTTTACCGTCTTTTCACATCCAACGCCGGCAACTGTCACCATCCTTCACCCTAACGCCGGTAACGGTTTAAACAAACCCTAAATTAATTGTGTAAATCAATTCCTTAATTTGATATAATTGATAAAAATAAGAATTAAAATTATTAATTGTTCGATGCAAAAATTAGCATTCACAATTGTGTAATTTGATGGATTTTATTAATTTTAGGGATTTGATTAATGTTGTGAAGGAGAGAATTAGAGAGAGGTTTTTCTTTTCTTTTGGTTTCTAGGCAAAGGACATACTATGGAAAATTAATGGAAAAAAGTACATGAAAGAGTAAAACACGTACATGAATGAGCAACTACGTTTAATTTTACCCTCATTCCCTTAAATTGATTCCATGTCTCCCTTAGGTATCCCCTCCCCCTCGCACCAACCCTTATCGCACTCCACCCATTCACGCCGGAATTCACAATCCCACAGCCTAAAATCCACAATGAAATTTCGTTCAATTTTAGGATTGCTACTTTGACAAGTAATTCTTCATATCCACTTTTCTAAGGTTTATGGGATAGAAATTTTAACTTCATGAATTAGCTTGGTACCAGCACACTAGCTAAACCTACTGCACCTTGCTTTCAATCTATCCCTTTTAAAGAAACATTAAAATTAGATCAACATCTAGGGGGGCAAAAACTCGAATAAAAAGTATTGGACGCGCAAGAAACTAGCCATAGTAGACTTCAAAGTCCTAGCCACAACCACTGCAATCGAGATCAATCCCCATACGAAATAGACTTGTAGGTTAAACATCAAATAGAAGAACAGCCATATCATTGAAGAGATACCGCAACAATTAGGATATCCAACATTAATTAGATTCAAATACTCAATGAACTGTTCGCAACAAAATTTGCTTGATGCTAATTTGATTCCAACTAACATCAAGACTTAAACTACACTTGATAAATGGCTAAATGCCCGAAATATTCCAATCCTCTCAATCAAAAAGACTGAAACCCATGTCCTGCAAAAAATTTGAAGGGAAAAATGACAGTATTAGCTCCAGAGGAAAAAAAACACACATTTCAGCTCCCGTAAAATGAGTATGTCTTGTTTATGACATCTTACTGTGACTGTGCGAGACTAAGGTCAAGAATTTGTGTATGAAGAGTTTACACCATTTATATTAGTAATAAAATTAGTACAGCCATATTCAAATAAAACATTACTTCATAAACTACAGCAATTTAATAAGAGGTTCATGGTATGGTGGTGGCACTTGAACTCGGTACCACCTCGTGGTGTTCAGATACTTTATTAGAAAAACAGATGTCACGACCTAATGTTGGAATGTTCTGAAACACATATATGCAATAGAACTGAACTTGTTACAGTAGAACTAAAAAGCAATATACAGAGGTAATAAGAAAGAAACATTACATCATCAGATTCTTCTTTCTCCTCCACCTTCGCAGGCTTAGATTCAGCAGCAGGAGCAGCACCCCCAGTAGTAGCGGCAGCACTGCCAGCGGCTACTGCAACACATGCACCACCACCAGACGGAACTGAGGCTAACTTTTGACGGCCACTGGCAATAACCTCTGATATGTCTTTACCATCGACTTGGGACATGAAAAGCTGAAGCCTCTTCTCATCAATATCAATTCCAACTGAAAAAAAAAAAAACAGAACATCATCAGTCAGAAATACAGACTTAAAATTCTAATAAAAAGACTACAATTATCGTAAATTCAAGCAGAACATAAATCCACAATCTTATACGGAGTACGAGACAAGCTTACACGTGACTGTAATTCTATTAAGCAATCCCACTGTGGGCACTGTCGGGCGTAGCAGGCATAAGCAACTGAATGTCACACATGCAGTGACATGCCCCAATAGATAACGGATGGAAACCTTTGAAAAAGCATACTCCCTCCCTTCACTCTATTTCCACAATATTCGTTCAAAATTCTCCTCGAATATTTTGAACAAACGTTCGAAAATGAAATGAATGAACGGATTATAAACACAATGCAGCTGCAATAAACCCATAAATTTCGCATTTGTGCATACAAATATACCAGATTATACCCAATTTCTTCTTAAATTTGACTAAAATCAATGATTTAAAGCAAATACCATCTTCTGAAAATCAGAATCATATTGTACAAATGCATCAAACAAACCAAAACAACCATAATCGAAGTACAGCATAAACACCAAAATGCAACCATTTCGTCACGATAATAATCAAATACGGAGTAAACAGATTACATATATGGAGAAAAAGAGAGGGAAATGTAAATACCAGCGTTAAGAATGGATTGGACATCGGAGGAAGAAGGTTGGGCATTGCCACCCAAACAAGCGAGCAAGTAAGCTGCGATCACCTTCATCTTTCTTCTTGCTCGCCAAAAATGGTGATTCAAACAATAAACCCTAATTCAAATCGCGGAAATGTCGGGTTGTTTCTATATAACTTGGCTTGATGGACTTTACCTATTGGTTTCATTCTATAGATTAATGGTGGCTACCGGCTCATGCCTCCCGGCTTGAGTACGGGTTGAACAGGTTGGGTCAAGAGGGCAAGCGAGTTTGGTTCGTGTTTTTTTGGAGGTTTTAAAGGAAAAAAGACCTTGGTTAAAATTATGGATTATACTATTTCATGAATATGATTTACTCAAACAGAGTCATAAATGACTATTATACCTTGTTATTTTTAGACAAAAATAAAATAAAATAGAAACACAGGTAACAATGTAACGTGTAAGTTGTAACCCTCCCTACCCCTTCCCCTAACCCCTGCCACCACCAGTCCACCACCGTGACGCCATCTGGGCCATCGTTGGCGACTCAGGCTGCGCCACCTCCTTACGCAGGAGACACATGCCGTGTTTCACCCCAACACCGTCGTTGGCTTCATTTGACACCAATGATTCACACCACCAGCAACACAGGCACCACTGTCGGTGACTCACATCGGACCTCTGCCTTATGCAGGCGACGCAAACTGTGTCTCAACCCAACGTCTCGTTGGCTTCACTTAGCACCAAAGGATTATCCGGTCTGACGGGTTTATAGCGGTTTCGTGATTAGAATAAATAAGAGAGTTAAACGCATAATCAGTTTTATAATCATTTCATAAACATACTTTTCTCAAAAGACAATGATCATCCCTCTCTTAATTATTCTAATCACTTCAAGGCTTGGGTTGATCGATTTCAGAGCGTTTACATCGCTTAAGCGTAGATCTAATTAGTAAGTGTCATCTTCGTGTTTATTAGTCCTTTTGGTTTAGATTATGCTAACCCTAATTAGATGAATTGGGGGATTTTGGGTAATTGTATGAAATTCGCGTAGTAATTGATTGTTTTGCTATAATAGGTGACGGATTCGTAGAGGAACCTTTCTGTGGTTGATTGTTGTTATTTGATCGGAGTGTGAATAAGGTAGGGTTTCTCTACTCAGTTGGCTTTGTAATTGTTTATGAGTAATCGTAATTGTTGATTGGCATGTTTGGTTGTTATAATCGTCTTTTTGTTGTTGTTGATCGGATTTGGTTGGAGGAGATGGTGGTGATGATTGTTGTGGGACTATGTCGGGAGATAGTCTCATTCCCATATTCGCTTCTTGTGACTCCCGTCACAAGGGGGGATGTGCACATTAATGATCTGGGTTGCTCGTTGCGGCGAGCGGGAATTAGGTGGTAAGGCTACGGTCCCCACTGGCGCACGAGGGTTACTTGCTGCGATGGGTAACCTGGCAGGGCTACACGTTGCGGCGTGTAGTCGGTTACTGTGAGCGAGGAAGTTGGGGAGTGGGTGTTGATATTGGCTTTGGTTTCGCTGTTGATTACTGTTGCTTTTGCTTAATATGATTATATTGTTGGCTGACCCCGTTTTATGTTTTTCAAAACTGTGGTGATCCATTCGGGGATGGTGAGCAAGTTGGCTTAGCAGGTGATGATGTATGATGGATGATGATGTTAGCATGCGGGGCGTGGATGGGCGTTGTCTTCACAGATTCATCGAGTTGTTAGCCGACATTAGTTTATCTTTATGACTTGTTATAGACAGTTTTGTTGGAGTTGTTTTGAGACCTTGTAAACCTTTATACTTATTTATATTTCAGTTGTTCCTTGATTGCTTCTATGATGCGTACTACCTCTGGCAACTGAGATAGTAGCACTTTTATATGCCTGAGTGGTCATTGGTAAGGCAATTCGGTATATGAGGGTGTTACAATCGTCATTTATCGACGACAGTATACCACCTCCTAAAACTCTCGCTGAGAAAGGCAAAGCACCCACCCCAAACCCGGCTTACAATACTTGGTTTCGGCAGGACAAGTTACTATATTTCTATGCAGTGGCTAGCACCCTTACCATTGCCCTTAGCCCCCTCCTCAACCGCACGACCACCAACCAAGAGGCATGGGACACCCATGCGGCCTCCTATACGCTTCCCTCTCGTGGCCACATTAAAGAACTCAAACACAAATTGAAACATATAATCAAAGGCTCATCCTCCATCTCCAACTACATGACCAAAATAAAAACAACCGTTGATGAACTTGCCCTCCTTGGCACGGTGATTTCCAATGAAGACGTGACTAACCAAGTTATAGAAGGGTTGGACTCGACTTACTAACCTGTCATTGATGTTATCAATGCTTGTGATTCACCAATCTCGTTTCCTGAACTTCACGAAAAACTGATCCATCGAGAACTCATGCTTGCCTAATCTCAAACCCGTAACAACACCTCCTTTCTGGTTGTTGCTCATCCCACCTATGCTCGCCACACTTCCGCCCCTGTCACCAACACCGACCGTTCACCTCAGTCGTCCTCTCCTTCCACGAACCAGAACCCAAAAAATCCTTCCAAGGGAAAATGTCAATGGTGCCATACTAAAGGGCACACCCTTTTCTACTGCCCCATCTTTAAAGCTTAAGACCTCGAAATTCAAGTGCCTCGTTACACTCGTACCCCCTGCCTCCCATGCCCAAGCCAAGCCCACGACCCCTGCCCCTCAACTGATTCCGTCTCCTTGGCTTCTAGATGGTGGCGCTTCGCATCATATCACTTCGGACCTCGAAAATAGGCGATGGTTCCGGTCTTCCAATCCTCAACACTGGTTCTGCCTTCTTCTTTATTTAAATTAAATAACTAGTATAGATCCCGCGCAATAAATGTGCGGTATTTATAGATATTTACTTTTTTGTATATTAATTATTTATTCAATCCAAATTTATACTCTAATTTTTCATATTTCAATTCACTGTATTTTGATATGAGATAAAAATTAAACCGCAAAACTAATAAATAAAAAGTTGAAGTATATCATGA
>JAGPOY010000899.1:32263-44062 GCA_018983105.1 Silene uniflora
AATCTTGATAAAGGCCGTGGCCCAATCAATCCCGACATATGCTATGAGTGTTTTCAAACTTCCAGCGAATTTTTGTGACGAACTTCGTGCTATTGTCTCTCGTTTTTGGTGGGGGGCGGAAGGAGGGAAGAGGAAGATGGCTTGGTTAGCCTGGGACAAAATTTGTCAGCCAAAGGATAGAGGGGGATTGGGTTTTCGAGATTTCAACAAATTTAACCGGGCTTTGTTGGGAAAACAGGGATGGAGGCTAATGACGGATGAGAATGCTCTTTTGACTCGCGTGTTAAGAAGCAAATACTTTCCGAATAAAGCTTTTATGGAAGCGGACTTGGGGCAAAATCCAAGTTATACTTGGCGGAGTATATGGGAGGCGAAGGATGTCATTAAACTGGGCGCGCGGAGAAGAATTGGAAATGGCAGGGATACGCGGGTATGGATGGACCCATGGATACAAGGTTCGAAACTGAAATACGCCCTTTCACCGCGTGGTGAAGCAGCGGTAGACATGAAGGTCGAGGACTTAATGGAGCAGGACGTGGGTGTATGGAATCGTGAGTTGGTTCAGGAATTATTCTTACCATTTGAGGCCGAACGAATTCTGGCCATACGACTGAGTCCTAATATATAGTCCCATAGATGAATGGTGTTGGGATTTGACGAAGGATGGTAACTACTCAGTAAGGTCGGCATATTGGGCTCTAGCTCGGGATGGAGAGGCCCTCGTGGAGCAGTCAGATTTCTCGCGGGAAAAGTGGCTATGGAATAAGATATGGAAGGTACCCGTTCTCCCTCGTATCAAAGTGTTCTTTTGGCAACTTTGTAATGAAGCCATAGCTACAAAGCATAATTTAGCCCGAAGGCTACGCGGAGTACCGGATGGCTGTCCCATTTGCTCGTGCGACATTGAGACTTGTATACATGTTGTACGGGACTGCGGGTGGGTGGGGGGTGTTTGGGATGGGTTGGGGCTGGGTTGGGGCTGGAGATTATGAAGGAAATTGGGTTTGAGCGGGTGAGGGAGTGGGGTGAGGCTATTATGAGGGAGTCGAGTAAAGAGGAGTGTATGGTGTTAATGACTGGCTGTTGGGGAATTTGGAGGCGCGAAATAAAGTAATCTTTGAGGGAGGCAGAGTGAGTGTGAGGGACGTTATCCGACGGGTGCGAGAGCTCATAGATGAAATGAGAGGAGTGGCGACCAGGCAGATGGAGGGAATGGAAAGGAATGCGGAAGTGGGGGGCTGGAGGAGGCCGAGCAGTGGGTGGCACAAAATAAATGTGGATGCAGGGGTGGTGGCAGGGATGGGAGCTGGGTTGGGTGCGGTTTGCCGGACAGAGGAGGGGATTGTCAGGTGGGGGGTGGCGGTTCAGAAAAGGGACGGTCGTGATCCTCAACTCCTAGAAGCTGAAGCAATTCTGATGGGACTGACGGAGGCGAAGCGATATGGACTAGCACGAGTCGAGATTGAGAGTGATTGCCTGGTGGTGATAAATGATTTGAAGATGAAGAAGCGAGGTCGAAGCGATATTTTCCTTGTGTACGATGATATTTATTCTTTATGTCTTTCGTTTGATTTTGTTAAGTTTATGTTTACTAGGCGTAGTTTTAATATGGTGGCTCACGAACTAGCTCATGCGTGGCCATGGCATGAAGGTCGACGGGCTTGGGACGATGTATTACCGCAAAACATTGCTGAGCTTGTGTTGGCTGATTTTCATAATATGATTTAATCCCTTTTTGGGATTTCTTTCAAAAAAAAAAAAAAAAAAAAATCTAATATTATGAAAAATTTAAGCATAAAATAATCCTACACAATAACTGTCTATCTTCTGCCATTTATACTACTCTCCCTTCTCTTACACATTACTCCACAATATTCTACTAATATTCCTTTATTCTTAACCATTCTTACCCACAATCTTCCACTTAACCACAAAATAATTTGACTATTTTCCAAACTATAGACCAAATGGTTCTGTCAATACAAGTCCTTTTCTTATTTCTCCACCATCTTTGCCTAATCACTGCAACTTCCGTCGTCGTTGGATAGAGTTGTTACGGTAAAATAATTCGGTAATTATTCTGTGAGACGGTATAGAGACGATCTCATTGTATAGAAAACAATTCATTTATTAGGAGTAAATGAATTACTCTATTTACAAAATGGACAATCTATATGTAAAACCGTCTTACTCTATAATTTGTGAACAAAACCTCCAATTTTGCGCATTATTTTGACCAGGCTAATTGTTCGTTATGGCAGTACAGTCGCCTTTCAAGATTTAACAATCATTTAAAGTATTTTTTTTTTCATCTGATTAGATGTTGGCCTGAAAGCCGTCCTATACACCCTCAAAGCCGGATTAAGTGACCCTTTATTCTCGCCTTTTTCTTATTATTTTGGGTAGAAAGTTTAGGATATCAAAGTACACAAAATATGTACAAGTTGAAGCCCATGAGTTTCACGATCTTATTCATAGATATTGTCATATTGATGGGTGATGTGAACTTTAATCAATATTAGAGACTTCTAACATAAGTACTCCCTCCGTTCCAGCGATATGTTTATACTTCCCTTATTTCCCCCTCACAAAATAAAAGAAGTGTAAACATATCACTGGAACAGAGGAGTACTTACAAATTTTTATGTAAAACGCGATTATACAGCAAAATTAAGAAAATAGGCTGATTAATACGGAGTACTTGACTGTTTAGGATACATTTCACTTTTCACTGTTTATTATACGGAGTACCTTTTATTTATAGGTCGAAATTGTTCTTCAAACATAACAACATTTAGAGATTACAATTTTGCTATTCGGGACATTAGTAGGTTTCTTAGACCATGAAAAACATAACCAATGGATTGAGTTAATAAGGCCTGTACACTATCTACAAATCATGTAAAAAAAGAAATTGGGAATGGGGTTCGAGTATGATCCGACGATGACTATCTTCAACGTCATAAATGAAGGAAAGTGATAAAAACATAAATTATAATTTTAGGAAATATGGAAGACTTGGGGAGTACATTACTTCAGGTTGTATCTCGACTAACATAAAATTCAGTAGGTCTTCTAAGAAACGATCATTTATCTATCTATCAATCTATATCTATCTATCTATATATAATTATAATACAGAAACCACTGGACACATGCCAATCATTGGTTAAATATTTGTCGGTCCATGAGCTAATTTGTTATTTATGGTAAAGATGGTAAAGATTATTACTTAGTTACATAATAATAGAGCATATATATTTTATTATTACTTTCTCTTTTTATGAATTTAGTTAATCACGTTATCTATATTCATTTATAGATTATTAATTTTTTTTCTTATGATTTGATTATGAAGAATCTTAATCTAAATGATTTTTATTAAATACTTTTCTAATAAATGACATCCTAGACGTTTACGGGGTATTAATGAGTCATCTCTTACTTATAACGAGTATTTTCTAATGTAGTTCAATAAACTAATCCTCTTGATGCTTGAAAAAATTTAGAACTTAGAATACTTTATAATAGGAATATTTTATAGTAAAACAGGTCGAATATGTCGGGTTAAAAATCATTCAAATACAAATGGTGGTACATTTTGGATAGTATGTGATAAATTGGGTATTAATGTATAAACATGTTCAGGTATAAGATAGAAAAAAAAAACAAAACAAACTAAAAAGCTGATTTAAATACTTCGGCATCATAGTGATTAGATAACATCATTTGCACTTGACGATTAAATGAACTAGCAGTATTACATGCTCATAATATTAGTTTATTTGGTCTATTAGAAACTAAAGTCAAATTTGTGTATATGAATAAAGTCTTAAATGTTGTTTTTAATGATTGGAGTATGTCTACAAATAATGCCTATCATAATGGAGGAAGAGTTTGGGTACTGTGGAAAGCACATATGATTGATATTCAATTTTTACAATGTGATGCACAGTTCATTCATATGATGGTTAAGGATAAAAATAGTGATAGTCAGTTTGCTCTTACTTTGATATATGCTTTTAATGGGGTGGCTGAAAGAGAAGTCTTGTGGACAAATCTCAGACATCTTGCACAATCTATTGCCTGTCCTTGGGCCATAGGTGGAGATTTCAACTGTGTTTTGCATCCTAATGAGAGCTTGGGGGGTAATGTGACCTTGGCAGAATCAGAACCTTTTCAAGAGTGTCTGGATACTTGTGGTTTGATTGATATTCAGTCATCTGGAGTTTTTTACACTTGGAATAATAAACAACCTCTTGAAACTAGGGTTTACAGTAGACTTGATAGGTTCTTAGTGAATCAAGAATGGATGAAGGATCTTCCTCAATATTTTGCTGATTTCCCTCCTGAGGGGATGTTTGATCATAATCCATGCCTGGTAAAGTGGAAATCAAGTCCAGGGAACAGGAAGAGGTCATTTAAATACTTTAATATGTGGAGTTCTGCCCCAGGTTTCTTGGAAAGTGTGAATACTGTGTGGTCTCAATGGGTGGGAGGTACTAAAATGTATGCTTTGGTTAGAAGTTGCAGGCTCTAAAATTAGAACTCAAGAAGATTAACAGGTATCAGTTTTCTGACATTGAGAATAATGCAAATGTTGCTTAAAGGAAATTATATCAGTTGCAACAGGATCTAGTGACAAAACCTGGTGACCTTGAATTGATAAGACAAGAATATGATGCAATTCAAGCTTGTAAAATTCTCCAAGAGGCAAAAGCTACATTCTTGAGACAAAAAGCAAAGGCTCACTGGATTAAGGAATGGGACATCAATTCAGCTTATTTTCATGGGATCCTCAAGGCTAGGAGAAATAAAAATTTTATAACTCAGATTAAAGATCATAATATAAGGAGCATTTGTGTACTGATAATGAGAATATTCAAGGGGTTTTCCTTGAGTATTATCAAATGTTGTTGGGCTCTAAAAATCAAACAACTAAAGTGAACTACAGGATTGTCCATAGAGGCAAGGTATGTACTGATGTTCACAAGCAGTTTCTGTTATAACCAGTTACCAAAGAAGAAGTTAAGGAGGTCTTATTTCACATACCAAATGATAAAGCTCCAGGACCTGATGGGTATTCGAGCCAATTTTTTAAAGATTCATGGAACATTGTTGGAAGTGATTTCACAGAAGCTATAATGGATTTTTTTGAATCAGGTTGTTTGTTGAAGCAACTAAATGCCACTCTGATCACTCTGATTCCCAAAGTGGATAGGCCTACTACTGTCTTACAATATAGACCTATAGCCTGCTGTAATGTGGTCTATAAGTGCATCTCTAAACTCCTATGCAAGAGACTTGCCACTGTATTGCTAGATCTAATATCAAATACTTAGGGAGGATGTAACACCGCCATATACCAAGGCCTCTTACCAGGGACTGCCCTAGCATATAAGGATGCTACCATCTCGGAGAACCGAGGTAGTGAAGCTCAAAAGTAAACAATAAGGACAATTTATTAAATGTATACCAATGTAAACGTGTTACAACCATCGTATCTCAAAACAACATAAAATTCAATGTCTGGCAAACTGAAAGCGAAACTAGAAAAGCGGAAGCTAAGACTTGTGAACTAGACTCGGCTGTGTCCCTCCATCCGACTCCATCCATAAGATCGCCTGCTAAAGTCTGCTCACCACCCCGATGGATCACAGCAGGTCAAAAGACAACAACAACGGGGTCAGCAATCATCATCAAACATATCTCATGTGACATAAACAATATTAACGCAGCGGAAACCAAGTATTAAATCATAATCTCTTTCAGCCAGGTACCCATCGCAACGAGTACCCAATCAGCCAGTGACACAGCCTCGTCACCACAGCCACTCATCGCAACAAGTGAAACCCTATGTTCCTTAATGTGCACACCCCCCTTGTGATGGGATTCACAAGGGGCGATCAAAGGGCGTGGTCCACTCCCACATGGACTCACTCAGCCGGAACCATCATCATCATCTCAACTCATATCGATAATCATATAATCAATTAACAGCCAATCACACAATCGTCACAAATGAATTACTGAGTAGGAAAATCCTACCTGATAGCAAATCCGCAAGCAATACAATTAATCAATCGGCTAGAAGGGCTCCTCTACGAACTCACAACCTAATATATGCAATCAATCAATTAACTCATGCCCTAATGCATTCATATAACAAATCTACCGATTCAATCATAAATGAAATACAAAAATGTAGATCTAGCGTACTTACAACAATCGACAATCGAAGAGGCGAGGATCCGGACTAATCTTGCTTATGATTGATTGGGAGTGATTAGGGTTTGAGTTAGAAATGTTTTTACGTTAAACTGCTTATGAGAAATGTCATTTGCCCCTTTTATATTAAACCAATCACTCACAATCAATCCAAACCGGATCACCTTATCCGTCGGCCTGACTCGGCCGAATTATGCCTTACTCGGTCGAGTCATCGATACTCGACTGAGTTACGCAAAGCTCGGTCGAGTCTGCTCTTGGCAGACTCTCCCTTAATCTGACAATGGCTATACTCGGCCGAGTAACCCCAATTCGGTTGAGTATACCCTTAAGAGAGAACGGGGTATTACAGAGGATTCATCCAAGGCAGAAGCATCATGGAAAACATTCTAATTTGCCAAGACCTAATCAAACTATATAGCAGGAAGTCGGTTTCTCCTTGATGTTTATTTAAAATGGATCTTCAAAAAGCATATGACACTATAGAATGGGATTTCCTGGAACATATGTTGAGAGCTTTGAAATTCCCAGCCCAATTTAGGCATTGGATTCTTCAGTGTGTTACAAATGCTAGCTACTCTATTAATCTGAATGGGGACATGTTTTGTTTTTTCCAGGGCAAGAGGGGGCTGAGACAGGGGGACCCCTTATCCCCTTTGCTGTTTACAATTTGTATGGAATACCAGTCTAGGTTGTTGGTCTATACCACAGAAAATCCAGATTTTAAATATCACCCTCCATGCAAGCCCATGAAGCTCACTCACTTGATGTTTGCAGATGATCTATTGCTCTTTTGTAAAGGTGAGGTAAAGTCCATTATGATTATTCTTAGAACATTCTCTACCTTCTCTAAGTCTTCTGGATTAAATATGAGCAAAGGTAAATCAAATGCTTACTTTAATGGGGCAAAGGAAGCAGTGAAAGCAGATATTTTACAGGTTTCTGGATTAGTGGAAGGCAGTCTACCTTTTAGGTATCTGGATGTCCCCATTAAGATAACCAGGCTCAATGCAAAGGAATGTATGCCACTTATTGACAAATTAATGGCAAAGATAAGGGGACTTGGAACACGAAAATTATCCTATGCAGGGAGACTTGTCCTTATAAAGGCAGTTCTCAAGACTTACCATAACTATTGGGTATCCATGTTCATTCTCCCAAGTGGAGTAATAGCAAGAATTAAGAGACTCTGCAGAACTTTCCTATGGGATGGGGGAGTGGAACATGTAAGAACTCCTCTGGTCTCTTGGGAGAAAATTTGTAAGCCAGTGAAGGAA
Source organism: Silene uniflora (assembly GCA_018983105.1). Lineage (NCBI taxonomy): Eukaryota > Viridiplantae > Streptophyta > Magnoliopsida > Caryophyllales > Caryophyllaceae > Silene > Silene uniflora. The sequence continues at coordinate 39,769 of JAGPOY010000899.1, forward strand.
GGGAATTTGGGCCTTAAAAATGACAGCATATGGAACAAGGCAGGCATAGGGAAATTAGTATGGTGGATAGCCTCTAAGTCAGACCATCTTTGGGTCAAATGGGTGTCACACACATATATCAAGGACACTAACTGGAATGACTATACTCCACCAAGCGACTCGCCTTGGTATTGGAGGAAGGTCTGTCAAATAAAGGCACAACTGGCAGAGGCATATATATATTCAAACATCAACTGGTCCACACAGCCAGGCAATGAATACTCTATAGCCAAGGGGTACGAGTGGCTGAGGGACAAAGGAGATACAGTTCAGTGGTCTAGATATATATGGTGCAAATGGAATATACCAAAACATACAATGCTGGTTTGGTTGTTGCAACACAAGAGCCTGAATACAAATGCGAAATTAAAAAGCTTGGGAATTATAGAAGATGATACTTGTCTGGTATGTGGAGATGCAAGCGAAACCTTGGATCATCTGTTCCTTGATTGCAAATACAGCAGGAAGGTGAACGATATAATTGGGCGATGGCTCAAGATCCCACTACCAACTCAGAATCTCCTAGACTGGAGGACCTGTAGATCGGGGTCCAAAATGAGGCAAGGAGTGATGAATGCCATCCTCAACGCCATTATTTATCATATCTGGCGACAAAGGAACTCTAGTAAATTTGATGGGACTTTGCTCAGACCGGATAGAGTAGCGAACAACATCATTGCAGAGTTGAAACTTCGAGTAGCAGGTTTTTCGAAGACAATGGATGATCGGGATAGAAGATGGTGCAGAGATCTGCAAATAGTGACCTAAGAAACTGGGTATGTGATTGGAGAAGATGAAGAGCTTGATTTTGGACAAAAATGGAGTGGCGGAGTGTGCGAGTTTTAGTTTGATCAATTCCATCTGTTTTTGTTGTTTGTTTTGTTGGGCCACTTGAGACCATTTGGGCAAAATGATATGGGTGGTTGATAAACACACCATTATGTGTAATGTTATATCGGTTTTTTTCCGATATATTTATTATATTACTTACCTTTTACCAAAAAAAAAAGTATTACATACTCGGTGTAACATTTAAATCATTTTTATACAATATCGCAATTTACTACAAAACTAAACTTAGTATTTGCTTATATATTTGATCTATATATGTCGTGCAATTTGCACGGGTTTTAAACTAGTTTTCTTATATAAGTAGTTGGAGTTTAAAAGGAAAACTTTTGAGAATTTTTTTGTCTCTTAATAGATGGGAGATTGAAATTAGTACTAGTATTTCTATTTATGGTATAAAATATAAAATTAATATGAAATAATGTGAGGACCAATCATCGAACATTGCACTTTGGCGGGAAAAAATTTGGAATCCTCTTATTCTTTTAGTATAAGGGGGATGTTTTTCATGCCCCGCTAATGAACAAAAATATCATCTCCGTGTCTAAGTTTTGTACTGACAACAACGTATCTATTGACTTTTTCTCTCATTGTTTTATTGTCAAGGATCACGATTCTGGTGCAACATTTTACACGGGTCCAGTAACGGACGGAATCTATTATTGGCCGATGTCGTCTTCGCCTCAAGCTCACACGACTTCCCTCACAGAAGCTGACCTCCATCATCATTTTGGACATCCAAATTTATCGGTTGTAAATCATAGTGTTTCTAGTTTTCATTCCAAGACATTTGTTTCAAATAATGTTTGCAAGGGTTGTCCCATTTATAAAAGTCATAAATTACCGTTTGATGTGTCGTCTCTTCAAACTAAATTTCCTATTGAAGTAATTGTCAATAATTTGTGGTCCTCGCCGGCTTATTCTGTTGATCAATAGAATCACTATGTTAGTTTTGTTGACCACAACACTAAATTTAATTGACTCTTTCCACTCAAAAAGAAGTTCGACACCCAACATACCTTCATAACCTTTAAAGCACTTGTTGAGAAACATTTTTTGCGCCCGATATTAATGTTTTATTCTGATAATGGTGGAGGATTTGAAAAATTTAAACCTCACCTTGCGACTTTTGATATTCATCATCTAACATCACCGCCCCACAGCCCCGAGCACAATTGATTTGTGGAACGGCGACATCGCCATATTGGAGACACCAGGCTTGCACTCCTTGCTCATGCCTCTCGTGTATTGGCCCAATGCTTTTTAAAACGTCGTCCATCTAATTAATCGCATGCCCACACCCACTCTCTAACATGAGTCCCCGTATAATCGTCTCTTTCAACGACCCCCCAATTATACAAACTTTCACAATTTTGGTAGTCTTTGCTTCCCACGGCTTCGCCCCTATACCCATCACAAACTCGAGGCTAGGTCTATCGCTTGTGTTTTAATTGGGTACTCTCCCTCCCAGCATTTATACTTCTACCTTGACCCCGCGACCAATCGAATCTATAGCTCTCGCCATGTTCGGTTTGTTGATAACACCTATCTCTTCGCCAACCAATCGACCATGTAAGGATATTCAAGATAATTAATTTACGATATTTAGTCTAGTTATTATTTGTATTTCCTAATATTAGTTTTGTTCACATCTTTCGTATATTCTATTCTAGATCTTATGTAATTAGTTTTAGGTAATTTGTATCTTGTAATTTTTTGCTCCGCAAGGCCTTCCACGACCTATAGCTTAGGGTTAGCTAAGTTCTTCTCATTCTCGAATTTGTATAAATACTCATGTTCTCATTGTAGTTACTTATGCAATTCTTATAATTAAAACCGTTTCCTTAATTCTCTAAACTCTATCAGACCACACCACCCCTGCCTACATCGACTAAATGTTGTCAGTACACCGTTCCTCTACTCCCTGACCCGTCCCCAACCTCTCCTCTTGCCACCCAACGTATCCCTACTCCAGCCTTTCCTATACCATCTACCCCCTCCAGTCCCCTCCGTGCCACTACTCCTCCACCTGTCCCCTCCCCCACGACATCTCTTCCCACCATCCCCTCCCCTGCCATCACCATATCCCCTGCCTCTACTCCCACTCCCCCACCTATTTCTTCTTCCACTTACACTCATGTAACCCGGGCCTCTCACAACATCTATAAACCTATTTACAAACTCGACCTCGCCGCTCATCTACAAACCACCAAACCCAAAATAGTTAAACAAGCCCTCGTCGACCCTGTCTGGGGTGCTGCCATAGAAGCTTAGTTTACTGCCCTTTATTCAAATGGAACATGGGAGCTTGTCACTCCCTCCCCGTTTCATAACATTATGGGTTGTATGTAATAACCCAAAATTTACTTTGGTTATCGTATTTTATTTTGTTGAGAATTATGATATTTATATTAAAGTTATATTAACATGTTTTAAGATGCTTCTTATATTTCAACTCAAACCTTTTTTTTGCACCCGTTTAATTCTCGGGTGCGTCTTATGGATGTTACCTTATTTTTAATCCTGGGCTTTCCTATTTCCTTTCCTAAAACCTAAACTAAGGTCTTTTTTTTTTGGTCGTCTAGCATAGCCCTTATATAGTTTTAGCTATGTTCATTCTTCATCAATCCTTCGTATTTTCCTTCTTGTTGCGGCTGCTCAGCAACTGTCATCATAAATTACCAATTATTCCTTTAAGCGTAGTACCTAATTTCACGGTATCGCCTTGTTTTCTTGAGTATGATTCCGGTCCCCATTAGCCAATCACTTTTACTCTTTGTATCAACTATGGCTAATCTTGGACTTTAATTGCTCCTACAATCCTACCCGATTTATTTTAAGGTAACACGATTCTACCGGCCCTAATATTATTACTATTGTTCGAGGTTGTGTGGTATACTTGCTAATTGTTATTGGCTTATGTTTTATGTGGATTTCGCGCAAGGCTGAATCCGGTCAGGGTAGAGTTTTTAGGGTCAACTAGCTCTGGCTACCTGTCGGGTTTGCTGATAGGCAGGCTTAATCTAAGTAAATATGAAGCAAGTAAAACGTAAATAAGACGATGAATTTTGTACGTGGAAAACCCTTTAATTGGGAAAAAACCACGGGCACCAAGCCAGGAGAGATTTTACTATAATATTATGGAGAACGTTTGATCGTGAATATAATAGAACAATGTAGTATGTGATTGTAATGCTTGCGTAGAGTATTCTTGAGAGATTATGTTGTTCTTGAGTATGACCTTGTGAGATAAAGTTGTCGTCCTTTGCAAATGATCTTCCTTCCCCTTATATAGCAGCCTCATTTTTAATGTATAATCTTCTCCATAAATGCATAATATTTCCTCCATAAATGCTGCAATATTCACGGCAAGATATCACCATTATTACCCGTAATAATACTGAGT
>JAGPOY010000900.1:0-19937 GCA_018983105.1 Silene uniflora
GTTTTGATTTTGAAAGAAAGGAAATACGGCCATCGGATGGATATGAGAATTCCCTTGAGATAGTTTCACCACCTGAAAAAGGCACTAAAACTACAAGAAAATCGTGAGAAAATCTCAAGGAACAAGTGTTCCTCAAGACAAAGAAAAAAAAAAAAACAAGATAAAATTCAACAACTAATAGCAAACAAAACCGTGCTCCCCGGCAACGGCGCCAAAATTTGATAGGATGTCGCACACCTATGCAAAAATACCCTATTGGTACAACAAGTAAATGTAGTATATAGGGGTCGAATTCCACAGAGAGCTCGGTTGTTTATTAATTAGTTGTTATGGGCAGAATATTATCTTGGTCGGTTTAATGATTGATTGATTGGTTGGGTTGATAAATAGAAAACAATAATAATAAAAGTCGTTTAGGAATTTCGGTTCAACATGTAAAAGATGTAAATGAGTGAGATAAATATGAGATGAAAAAGTATTGTTCAATTGTTTAGGTCATGATACCCGCCTCTCAACATTAGCATCATTAACCATAGAATGGTCTAATGGATCTCTCGATATGATTAGTCCACTCTACCTACACATGCAAATGTCCTTCTCAAGCCCCTTCGTCTCTCGACTAAAGGAACGAGTTAACCCACTTAACCAATGCTTAAGGCATTTAAACAAGATTAATATCAAACATACCTCTAGCATGTGAAGGAAACAACATGAACAATGTTTACATCTACTAATTACTCATTTTACAATTACCTTTATTGCATGTTTTACCTAATTCCTAGATAGTAATTTACTCAAACATTATTAAAGGAAATGAAATGTAAACTAATGAAATAAACAACATAAATATAATAGAAATTACATTAACAAATAGAATTGGAAATGGAAATGAAGAACAAATGCTTGAATGGAAATGGAACTTAACAAATGGAATTGGAAATGGAAATGTTTATAACAATATGTAAAACTAATCTAATCTAAACTACACTAAAACTAAACTAAGAGAATTATGAGAGAATGTGAAGAATATGTGTAAGAAGATGATACAAATGATCGTATGCTCCCTCCTATTTATAGTAGAATAGGAGGTGAAACGTAAACAAGCATTGAAGATCGAATAATGCGTAGAAACAGCTCATCCCGATCGGGACCGTGACTTTCTAGTCCGATCTCCTTAATTCTCCTCTTAATTGTTGAGGGAATCCAATGCTAAGCTTTATTACGATGATTAATCACCCGGTTAATGGCATTTTATTGCTTGACCCTTCACCTTTCCCTCTTAACTCTAGCATTATCTCACATTTGGAGTTTTATGATCTTCCTTTCTTTATAATATGGACTTTGACTTGTTTAACTTCTCATTTGTATTATGTTGCATTGTTGGTCCATCAACTTATGATTAATGTCAATGCTTCCTTCTTGGTCCATTTCTCATGCTCCACTTTAGTTTTGATCTTCTAGTGTGTCATTTTAGCTCATTTTGTAGCCATTTTAGCTCATTTTGCTAAATTCACCTACAAAGCATGTTAAAACACAAAACAAACTAGAAACACCAATATTAGCTCAAAACACTAAGATAAGTGCATAAATAACATGTAAATTAGAGCTAACATAGGGGTTAGAAATAGATAAAATATGCACTTATCAGCTACCCTAACATATTAATCTTATCATGCATCTATCACGGCTTCCCTTACCCTAACATATTATGGGGTTTAGCTACTCATGGTTTTAATCATGCTAATAATGAAAACAATTGTATAACTAATAATCAACATAATAATATTAAGATTAAAAAGCATAAAAGGGATTAGGGCAGAAATTAAGCAAAGGAACAAGAATTAAAACAATAGAAATTGAAGATTAAGATTAAAAGGAGAAAGGAATTACAATCGTAGCGAATCCGGCGTAAAGAACACGTCCTCGTAAATTGCAAAACCCGAAAACAAAGTAACAGTAAAGCTAAAAGTAAGTTTCTGATTAAGAGAGTGATTAAGAGATAATTCTTAGATGATAGTAGCTAATGGCGTACAAAGCCTTATTTATAACAAATTTAGAGTTTCCTAAACCTAATTACTCGAGATAGGCTAAGCCCGTCAGAGATTTCACTCGATCGAGGAACTTTCTTCAGCAATCCTCTCGATCGAGGTCTTGATCTCCTCGATCGAGCATTTCTTCCTTGGCCATTCCTCTATCGAGCAAAGCTCTTCTCGATCGAGGCCTTCCAGTCTTTGGCTTCCCCTCGATCGAGCATAGGACAGCTCGATCGAGGTCTTCTGATCTTCAATCTTCTCGATCGAGCACAGCAAGGGCTCGATCGAATAACTCCTTGGTCCAGCTTCATGGTCGATAGCAAATGGCTCTTGGCTTGGCTTTTCACGCTCCCCTAGGCACGAGTTTCCGCTCTGTCTTCCTCCATCTTCTAAGAATGCGTACTTGGGATAGTTTTAGGTCGGTTTCCGCTACTTATCATCATATTCCTGCAAAATGGCATAGAGAACACAAAGTAGCATATTCGGGGTATAAAGTGACGTAAAGTCACCTAAAATGCATAGAAATGCGTGCCAAAATTGACTGAAAAGTCTATATAAAATACACGCATCACTTTCATTCGAGCCATTTGACGGAGGTAAGGTTACCTTCAGTGATAATTAGAAAGGTAAAATCATTGGCGTCGGCAAGGTAGGTATATCGTCTTCTCATGCTATAAACGGTGTATATCTTGTTAGTGGTCTCAAGCATAATTTACTGAGTATTTCTCAATTATGTGACAAGGGATATAAAGTTGTTTTTCACTCAGATTCTTGTCGGATAATATTGAAGGAACAAGTAATGTTGTGCTTGAAGGTCAGCGCAAAAGGAATATCTATATGGTCGATTTGAATAATATTCCTACTAACTCGTTTACATGCATGAAAGCTACCTTAGATGATCCTTGTCTTTGGCACAAAAGTTTTGCTCACATAAGTCCAATTATTTTGAGCAAGTTAAAGAAATGGGATTTGGTTGAAGGACTTCCATCAATCAAATTCAATCAAGAAACCCTATGCGACTCGTGTGCTCGTTGCAAACATGTAAGATCTGCGTTCAACCCCAAGAGAGTGGTAATTAAGTACTAATGAACCTCTAGAACTCGTGCATATGGATCTATATGGCCCAATGGAAGTAAGAAGTAGAGGCGGATCCAGGTATGTCTTCGTTCTAGTAGATGACTACTCTAGATATGTTTGGCCTATATTTCCCAATTCAAAAGATGAAACCTTCGAAGAGTTTGCAGTTTTAATAAAGCTTGCCTAAAACAAATACAAATCAAAATTAGTTTCCATTCGTACGGATCATGGCACCGAATTTGATAACCATGCATTTATAGAAAATTGTAGGGAGAATGGTGTTGGGCTTAATTTCTCTGCACCACGAACCTCATAACAAAACGGTGTTGTTGAACGTATGAATAGAATATTAGAGGATATGGCACGCACCATGCTATTGTGTAGTGGGCTACCTCGTTATTTTTGGGCAGAAGCTATTAGTACTGCATGTTACGTACATAATCGTGCTTTGATTAGACCTATAATCAAGAAGACTCCTTATGAGCTTATTAGAGGACGTAAACCCAACATATCCTATCTACGTTGCTTTGGGAGCAAATGTTTTGTCCATAATAATGGAAAGAATCGTTTAAGTAAATTTGATCCCAGAAGCGAGGAGGTTGTATTTGTTGGATACTCTAACCATAGCAAAGCATATAAGGTCTTTAATAAGAGAACCTTATGCATAGAAGACAGTATTCATGTTGTTTTTGATGAGAATAATGTGTTTGATAAAGCTGAACAGAATGAGGAGGAAGATTTGAGCGATCCAGATTTTCGGTTATCTAAGGATGATCTTCCAGAATTGAATAAAGAAGATAAAGAAATTGAAGGCACAAATGATGAACAAGGAGACCCTTCGAATGATAAAGGAAAGAGAGCTGAAACTATAGTTGATGATACTATAACTTCCTCTCAATCTAAGGAAATGGAAAATGAAGTTATAACTGATGATGCTATAACATCAAATCCCAACCAAGGAACAAGATCTAGAGTTATACCTGATCAAGTCATAACCCCAGGACTAGATTCAGGGGGAACGACCCTTGGACCACAATCATTCGAAGAAGATGAGTCCAGTTCAGATGAACATGCGCCTCCAAAATCTAAGAATTGAAGATACAAATATTCTCATCCAATGGAAACCATTCTGGGCATTCTAAATGAAGGAGTTAGGACTCGTAGTAAGTTAAATAACTTTTGTTCTTTCTATTCATTTCTATCTGCAATTGAGCCAACCAATATCAAGGAAGCACTTGCAGAATCTGACTGGATTGTAGCTATGCAAGAAGAGCTTCAATAGTTCGAACGGAACAAAGTTTGGCATCTAGTTCCAAGACCTAAAGATCGAACTGTTATTGGTACTAGATTGGTTTTTAGGAACAAGCTGGACGATACGGGAGTTATTGTGCGCAACAAAGCAAGATTGGTTGTGCAAGGTTACAATCAAGAAGAAGGAATTGACTACGATGAAACCTTCACTCCCGTAGCCAGGCTTGAGGCTATTAGACTATTAATTACCTTCGCAGCTCACCAAGGAATTAAATTATTTCAAATGGACGTTAAGACAGCCTTTCTTAACGGTTATTTGAATGAAGAGCTTTTTGTTGAGCAACCTCCAGGTTTCTTAAATAGCAAGTTTCAAAACCATGTTTTTAAATTAGACAAAGCTTTGTATGGTTTGAAACAAGCTCCAAGGTCTTGGTAAGACAGATTATCTAAATATCTTCTTGAAAGTGGTTTTAAAAGAGGATCTGTCGACAAAACCTTATTTTTGAAAGTTGAAGATTCCGATTTATTAGTTGTACGAATTTACGTTGATAATATTATCTTTGGTTCAACTAATAATCGTTTGTGTAAGTATTTTTCAGAATTAATGACCTCAGAATTCGAAATGAGCATGATGGGAGAACTCAAGTTCTTCCCTGGACTTCAAATTCAACAAACTGGTGAACGGATAATGATACACCAACAAAAAATACATCAAAGAGCTAATCAGAAAATTCGGTATGAAAAATTCTAATTCTAAGCCAACTCCTATGATCACTGATAAGAAGTTGACTAAGGATGAAGACGGTAAGTCTGTCGATGAGACAACTTACAGAGGTATGATTGACTCATTTCTTTATTTAACTGCAAGTCGACCAGATATCATGTTTAATGTATGCGTATGTGCTCGATTTCAATCGTGCCCAAAAGAATCGCATATGACGGCAGTTAAGAGAATTTTGAAGTATTTAATTGGTACATCTAAATTATATTTATGGTATCCTATGAAGTGTAATTTCGATCTCATAGGGTATTCAGATGCAGATTATGCAGGTTGTTCACTTGATAGAAAAAAGTACTTCCAGCATCGCTACGTTTGTTGGACCATGCGTTATTACATGGGGGTCAAAGAAGCAAAATTCAATCGCTTTATCTACTACTGAAGTCGAGTAAATCGCTACAAGTTTGGTATGTTCTCAACTTTTATGGCTTAAGCAACAATTATGTGATTACGGTGTTAATGTAGGTTGTATTCCTATTTTATGTGGTAACACGAGTGCGATTATTACATCCAAAAACCATGCGCAGCACTCGCGTACTAAGCATATAGACATTAGAGACCATTTTCTACTAGACCATGTAGATAAGGGCAATATACGACTTGAATTTTGTAGTACAGAAAAACAATGGGCTGACATTTTTACAAAAGCGTTGGCCAGAGAACGTTTTGAGATTTTACGGTTGGAAATTGGTTTAATCGGTGGCAGCTAAACTTGTCACAAATATTCTATTTCCTTTATGACTGACTAGAAATTGACGAGATTGTATGACTGTGTCCGTATATATCGTTGCATATTTAATTGTGTTAAATATCTATTATATTACGAGAATATTCCGTTTGCTAGTCATTATATTTTGTGTCTTATTACAAACCCTTATTTCAGTACAATATATTCACTATATCTTTTATAACCGAAATCTTTTATCAAAACTCTATCCTTATAATCTTTTGCGATATTTCAGTTTTACCAAAACTCTTCTTCACAAAGATTTTGTTCTAATAATAATAATAATAATAATAATAATAATAATAATAATAATAATAATAATAATAATAATAATAATAATAATAATAATAATAATAATAATAATAACAATAATAATAACAATAATAATAATAATAATAATAATAATAATAATAATAATAATAATAATAATAATAATAATAATAATAATAATAATAATAATACAAAATCTTACCATATATCGGTAAACCGAGATTAACACGCCACCCTACACCCTATAGGCTATACCTACACCTATATAATCACTTTTTACCTAAACCACAATTATTATCCTCCACTCTCCCATTCAATTACAGTTCACAACTCCCACCATCACCATGGCATCCAAACCACATGCAAACTCCCCTCTTACTCGTTCTTCCACCAAAATTGCCAAACAATCCCGTCTTCTCACAAATCCTACCACCACTCTGTCACCACCCAAGCTTCCTAAGCCCGATCATAACCGGGGGGACAATCATATGGATGGTAAGCGCCGCAAAACAGAAAAGGGGAAGGATGTTGTTGTCGAAGAGGATGTAGGTGAGGAAGAAGCGGGAGAAGTAGTTGTTCGGGATGGGTTCGGGCGTACTCTGTTCCGCGAAGCTCTAGAGCATGCAACTCTTGTGGGTTTGGATAAGGTCTGTCTCACCAAAAGTGAGCGAACCAGGGTGAATCGTACTCTTCGTTATCCTATACACGGAGGACGATACTATCCCGCTTCTTGGTACACGAAAATCGATGCTCTCAAATTCTTTCTCGACACTTTGAAATTTCAAGAATGGGAGAAGATTAGTCAGTTTTCGGGTCCAATCTATCCAATCGAAGTTATTCAATTCTTTGCCTCTGTTTCGGCAAAGAATGGAGCCTTGCATGCGATGGTAAATGAACATGAGGTCGTAATTTCTATTGATGATTTCTGCTTTGCTACTTTTTCGGTGCCTAGTGACGGGTTGGAGATTAGTCCAAGTCAAGAATGGAGGAATGTGCCAGATGAAAAGCGAATGATCATCAAGCGCTATTTCGATGAGGGTGATACATACAATAGCCATGTGTTGGCTGGGTTATTTCCACCTAAATTGAAGTTTCTAGACAATTATTTGTGGAATACGGTTGTACCGCGCAAGAATGGTCGCGACAAGGTCTCAAGCTATGAACAAATTCTTCTTTATTCATGGCTTGAAGGTGAAAAAGTAAGTTTCCATTTACTCGTCTTTTACAAAATTGTTCAAGTCAGTTTATCGGTTACCGGTGAAAAATTCTTAACTACTTTCGACTTACCATAAGGGATGTGGATTTCTCGTCTTTTGGAAATTAAGCGGGTTGTAAGTCCGGGTAGTTATGGTGTTAAGGCGTCAGATTCGATGAGTGATAAGTATTTCGGGTTAATGGGTATAATGGCCGTCGTTCCTAATTTGGTTTTCTCTCCGAAAGGAGGAGTTAAGGAAAAGTCGTCTGATGTTGTTGCTTTGGAGAATAAATTGGATTCGTTTATGGCGAATATGGGGCAGGTAATGGAGAATCACACACGGTTGTTGGGGCAAATAGTCTCGGGTTTGGGCAAGGAACGGGTTATGAACCCGTTGGCCCTTGGACGTGGAAATATTGATGTCCTAGCTCGGTTGGACGAGCTTGAAAAACGTCTTGAGGTTGTTGCTAGGCATGTTGATATGTGTGTACATGAATCGATTAAGCAATCGAGTTATGTGGCGAATCTGGTGAGCCAAGGTGGTGTGCTCATGGGCTCGGGTCATGCTATGAGGGAGGAGATGTGGTTGATCTTTGAGGCCACAAAAGCATTGTCGATGAAAGTTCTTAACTTTGATCATTGCCTCACCGCGCAAGCCGCAACTGTTATGTCTTGTCTTTATCGTCTTGACACTCTTGAGTTTCGGACGCGCCCGGGTTATGTCAATCCTCACCGAGTTCATCACCCTTAGCCGTTCCAGCCTATCTTGATTAGCCTTGCTCTTTTCGTTTCCTTTATCTTATGGCGTTATTTTGGATAATTGTCATATTCGGCCCATTTTGGCACTAACTCCTATTCAGCCCATATAGCTTGTTTTTCTCGTACTTCTATTCGGCCCTTCGGCATTGGTACTTCTGGGTTGTACTAGACATATTTTATTATGCTTGCTTTATGTCGATGCCTTTCTCGTTTTCTAATGTTTATTTGCATGCTTACTTTTGTCTCGGTTTATATTATTCTAATTGTTTTATGTCTTTTCTCGTCTTTTCGATGATGTCAAGAGGGGGAAGAAAAATGACCGTGGTCTTAAGTAATTGCCTAAGCTTGCTCCTTGTCAAGACCTTTAATCTCTTAAGGTCCTTCGATGCTATGACTTTGTATAAGTGTTGTAGTTCTTGCGTTTGACTTACTATAACTTTTATGGTATTATGTTGAGGGGGAACTTACACTTAGTCACAAATCGTAAGAGACTTGTCATCATCAAAAAGGGGGAATTTGTTGGACCATGTAGATATATGATTAAGTTTTGATAATGACAAGTACATGCTTTATGTTATATATACTTTTGCTCGTAATCGTTTGGTTAGTCTATGAATAGAATGAATGACGTTTACAAGTCAAGCTAGTAGAGTTATAGCAATCTTTGTTATAACCTTGACGATTTGAGAAGCATCATAGAAGCATCGTACAAAGGCATACAAAGGCATCGTACAAGCAAATGACATAGCGGCTTGAGCTATGACATTGAAGAAATCTTAATGCGTCATAGTAACTGTAACAAAGTTTCAAGTATGACGATCACTCAAGCAAAGACTCGATCAAGTCTATAAAGAAGCTCCAAGATGATCGAAGAGCTTACGATCACAACAAGAGATGAACCTACTAGTGAAGATCTCCAGGAAGATTAGCTAGTATAGGACATCCATCGAGTAACGATACTTTGAGAAATAGTATTGGAAAGGAAAGTTATAGTTATTACGTCTATAACTTTACTTGCCAAGCTTAGAGTTATAGTTGCTTTTGTAGAACTTTAGGTTGCATTTAAAGGCACGATTTTAATAAGTTTTAAAATCATTTTTCAAAAGATAAAATTATTTAAATATATTTCAAAATCATGTGTGTATGTAATAAGAGATGAAATATGGCTTGTTATAATGAATAGTTTACATTTCCTTGTTGGTTAGTAAAACGGCTTATAAGTCGTCATGCTACCTAGGGTTTGCTAAACTATCTTGACCTAACCCTAATCCAAGAAGAGAGATTTTGACCTAGAGGATCCGGCCTAGGGTTTTGGCCGTGTGGACTATTTGAGCCGTTCGGCTTTACAAAGTCCCTAGCGCAAGTAAACTATCTAATTAAATCTACAAGATATTTTTATATCTTAATTTATTTAATTGTTTACTTAAACAAATATTCTCTAAGATTAAATTAAGAAAGAATAAGATAAAAGTTTATCTTATTTACTTAATTAAATTATCCTATGGATTAAAATAAGAACTGATAAGATACATTTCTTCTGCACGAAACAAGAGGCCTCGCGGCTACATTAGGGTTTCGATCCAAACCCTATATTCTCATCGCTACTATAAATACACATGATCATTCCAAATTGAAATAACCTTTTCGAAATATAAAATTCTCTTGCGATCAAATTGCGTCAAAATTCTTATCAAGTATTTTAATTGTTTGCGTTTGAAAACCTTTGCGAAAAGTCGTGCTCATAATTTGCATATTATTACTCTAAGTTACGTTGCGAGATAATAGTGTTTATATTGCTTCTTATACGTTCAATTGTGTGAACACTTAGAAGAGCAATCGAATACTTTCTTAGTAACTTAAGATAGTGAAAATCGAATATCTAGAGATATTCAATTTGAGTTACAACTAGAGTTAGTTGTACGAGTAGGGTTGATAATTTTGTAATCCGGAGAAAGGTACTAAAATTATTAATCGAGAATAGTAGACGTGGGCTTCGACTTGTGAAGCTGAACCACTTCAAATATCGTGTGTCGTTTCTCTTTCTTTGCGTTTACCTTGATTAGTTAATTAGTTAAAGTTTAATCAATAAACTTTAAATAATTAATTAAAGAGTTCTAAAATAAAAAGTGGGCATTAGTTTTCGAATACTCAATTCACCCCCCTCCCCCTCCCCCTCCCTTCGAGTATTTCAGGATCGATAGACTGTTCAGTAAGTAACAATACACACATTTGTATAAGACAATTACACAAAAAAATCCTATATTTCAACACACTCTAAATTGCAGAAGAGAGATTATTAATCAATAATCTATTGGCTGTTGGATTAAAATATTAATAAATATGAAAAACCTTTTCGATTTTACTAAAATCCGTAAATATTTAGAAAAGGAAAGAAAATCCGTAAATATTTAGAAAAGGAAAGAAAAAGCTAAAATCCGTAAATCAATATATATTTGTTTAATCATTAAAAAGAAAAAGGAAGGGCAACAGATACAGGTTTCGGAAATATTTTAAAAAATAGAGTTTTTTGTCAAAAACTACCTTATATTTAGGGATATTTGTAAAAACACTACCTTAAATTTATTTTTCTGTTTTCTACTACCTTTGTTTTCTTTATTCTTGGTCAATAACTACCTATGCTAAGAAGATAGACAAATTTGGTCAGTTTTCTAGCTTAAATCTATCTCCATTGTCTCTTTTATGTTTTAATCTTACTTAGGTACGATTTTGGCAATTCAAAATGTACTTACGTTTAACTTTAATAGATGTTCGTAGTTATTATTGAAATGCGAAAACATAAATTTTGCTTATTTGAAGTTAAATTGTTGGTTGAATGCGGTTGGTTATTGTTGTTTGATGTTAAGCGAGTCATGTGAAATAGGTTAATGTCGCTAAATCGACCAAATCTTGTCATACTTTCAGCATTGGTAGTATTTGACCAAAACAGAGAAAACAAAGGTAGTTTAAAGCAAGAAAAATAATATAAGGTAGTAATTTTACAAATACCCCTAAATATAAGGTAGTTTTTGACAAAAAACTCTAAAAAATATTTAAAACTATTATCAGAATAGGAAAGATTATCAGAATAGGAAAGAAATAACAGTCTTTAACGGTTTCTAGAAGTATATTTTTAATCTATATCTATATTAGCGTAAGAAACCTAGATTTTCTACGAAAAATGACTATATATATGCTTTATTATTGTTTCTCTTCACCTATAATCATAGTAAAACCTCCGTTTTCTTACGTGTGTTTATTTATGCTTTCAATTTCTATTATGAAATTTGTTTCTTTTCAACTAATTTTATTTGTGACAATTTATATAATGGTGGTTAGTTAAGATGCTTTTACTAATGAATTTTTTTGTTATGTTGACAGGATGAAGATGTTAAGAACTTCGAATTGCAAACGTGGAACGTGTTATGGTGGTGTTGATTACATGATGTATGCGTAATTATTAATTTGTGTTTGTACTTAATGTGAAAGTCTGACGTATAATAGTTGTTTTTTTTCCCGAGTAGAAAACCCGAAGGTAACTATAATAATGATAAATCGAACTATACAACTTTGTTTGAAGACGATTGCAAAGCATCTGATCACTCAGTTCTACCAGTAATCCTAGGAAAAATATGAGCTATCTAACTGATTAACTGATCTGACAGGTTCGACTATGTCGTTTAAAACTCTCATACCCGATAAGATATTGTTATTGATAATAAAAATTAGAATTCATTCGAGTTAATTCAAGTTTAGTTCAGTTAACTTAATTCAAGTTACTTAAGTGCAAATTTTTTTAATTTGTAGTCGTATCTCTATTATTTGGTGTAACCTCGATCTATTATCGTCTATGAGTTTACTTAGATTCACAGAGGTAAGTAATTTGTGTTTGTTTAACTATTAGTGCTTTTTACATGCATTGATATATACTTATACTTGATAAGATTTTTTACAATGCAACTCCGAGTCCCCAGCCATATAGTTTGATTTGGATGGATGAGAATCTTTATACTCTCTCTTTATTTTAATTGTGTGTTCTTATATCACAAATAATTGTGAAAAACGTTACACAAATTTATTATAAACGGGTTTAATATATATCTTTTACAATAATATGGTTACTCTTGGATCCGTTTTATATTAGTTTTACGTATAACCGTCTTACACAAACTTAATTGGATTATTTCTTTTGTTACGATTATTTAATATATCGGAGCGGCGAATTGATTGTTTACACGCACTTGACAATTATACGTAGATGCTTGGTTGTTTAATTGGTTTTGCATACACAAAACGTCCCCAGCGCACTACTTGATAGGAGACATGTAATCAGGAAACCGTGGAAACATAATACTACAAATATAGTACAAAAAGTTTTGACATTTCAGTATATGCAAGAAACATAATAAACTACTTTGACAACAGAATCAAAATTATCATCCAATACGATAATATCCGAGCTTTCTTTGGCAACTTCAGTTCCAAAAATTCTCATGAAAGACCAATGTCTGCCTAAAGTAGTAAAGTGCAAGGCAATAACAAAACTTACCAAAAACCGGACTAAATAACATAAATATAATAGTAAAAGTCCATTATGTTGGCATAAGTATAGTTGATCTAATATCATCAAATGATTTAGACGGGTGACTATCAAAATATCAATTGAAATTTTTTTTAGCAGTATCAAATGATTGAGACGGGGGACTATCAAAACATCAATTGAATTTTTTTTTAACAGTATCAAATGATTGAGATAGGGGACTATCAAAACATCAATTGATTTTTTTTTAAGCATTATCAAGTGATTGAGATGAGGGAGTATCAAAACATCAAATGAGTTGAATATTCGCTCAAAAAAAAATCCATAGGAATTAAAGGTGAGTCAATTTTTGAAACCCGTGCAACGCACGGCATGAAATCTAGTAAGTACTAGTTATATGATAACGAAGCACAGCCTGGAAAACAGTCAATGTAATACAATATCTTTCCTTAATCTTCTCCATATTATTCTCTGCATATCAAAAAAATAAATAATTACCATAGTTAGCAAGTTAATATTTCCTATGTCATGGGCAACTATCTAGTTTTTTGAAATGTTGGTAAAAACATAAAATTGTTGATTATTTACTTCTTACTCGAAAATTAAGTTAAAAAACCAGAAAATCATTATGAAATTGTGAAGCCTTTATGGTCCATTTTTCGTCGATCGAAAGTTACAGGTAATTTTTTTTGTCTAATCTATATTTTCCTATAGTTAAAAAGTCTACTTTATTAATTTAGTAATAATGAATCTTTGCATAATTTACTTTAATAATGAATCTTTGGGGTAATTATATAATTTTTACTTGGTGATTTTCATTATAGTTTATCAATTTTTGTCATGGATTAGTGTAGTGTCAATGAAAACTCTCCTATTTTCTATTTCTTATAATTTGTGGACGTAATGAAAATTTTCGGTCCTGCCTAGAATTTGGCCTGAGCTTCATCCCTGTTAATAATTAAAACCAAAATGAATAAGCACGGTAATCTTTTTCTTGAATGCAAGCTGTGGGGGATTTGAAAGATGGAGATAAATTACGAAACATACAGTTGGTCTCACTTAGGAGGGTTATATCAGTCGTAAGTCTATATCAGTCGTAAGTCTAATTGTGTAAAGGCCCAAATACCCATATAGCTAAATGAACAAGCGTTTGTCATTCTGTGGGGGGATTTCGCTTTTTCGTCTCATCTATTAAGTTGACCCGTTTTGTTTTAAGACAGTAAAAATAGACATGTCCGTCTTAACAAAAATTTGTGCGGCTCTTATCACCATTGGTTTCATACTTTCATGAGAGATTAATAGAGGTTTACTCCCTATCATAACACGCATCAAAGATAGATATGTCCGTCTTAAATACGAAATGACAAATGTGATGAAATCTCCTATTGTCCATTTATCTAAATTTTAAGAATTTTTTTTCTGCTACTAATCTATCATATGGAGTATTCTCTAAACAGTGAAATTGATTATTAGAAATGTTTTTGATTTAGCTAAGCTAATTTAATACCCTAATTAGTTTTTGCTTTGCTAATTTTCGATCTCCTGGTTATGCAGAGTATTTGAAGACCGTGTTGGGTAGAAGATGGCTTCTCTTGAACAACCACTTTTGAATGGTGAGTCTCGCCCAAATAGCGAAACTAAAGCGCCTCATACCACGACTGATTACGATAATGTCAGTATTTTTCGAGCTCTCACCTTCTCATGGATAAACCCTATACTTGGTTTAGGCCACCAAAAGGCGGCCTTGGAAATTACTGACATCCCACAACTCAATTATGCCAATAGTGTTTATACATCATTTCCGATCTTGCAAAAGAAACTCGACATAGACCGTGTTGGTGGCAGTAACGTTATTACTAATTACACGCTCGCAAAACAATTGTTCTTATCATATTGGGGTGGAATTCTGTGGACTGCATTGTTATCAATAATGCATGCCTTAGTTCAATATGTGTGTCCCTATCTTATCGACGGTTTTGTTAAGTGTCTTAATGGGGAAGTCGAGTTCAAGAATCACGGTTACACTTTGGCTTTGATATTTTCTTTTGCAACTCTTCTCGAAGGCTTCATAGATAATCACATGAGTTTTAAGCTGCAACAAATCGGAATGAGGCTTCGTGGAGCAGCGAGTGCTATGATGTTTCACAAGAGTTTGACACTTTCGTCGCAGTCTAAGCAAGGTCAGGGGAGTGGTGAACTTATAAACCTTGTAAGTGTTGATGTGAAGAACATCGATAGGTCTGCTCGGTTCATACATGATCCCTGGTTGATTATCTTGAAAGTTGTGTTAGGCTTGCTCTTACTATATAAGAACTTGGGACTTGCATCATTCGCTGCTTTGGGTGCGACTGTGAGTGTTATGGTGGCTAACTCGGCGATTAGTAAATTTCAGGAGAAATATCAGGTAAATCTCATGGAATCGAAAGATAATAGAATGAAGATGACGGCTGAGACACTGAAAAACATGAGAATTTTAAAGTTTCATGGATGGGAAATGAGCTTTTTATCAAAGATTTTTCAACTTCGAAATGTCGAGGCTTTATGGTTAAGAAAGTATTTGTATAGTTCAGTGGTTATGAATTTTGTTTTTGAGATTGCTCTTAATTTTGTGGCACTTGTAACTTTCGGTTCATGTATCTTTATGGGAGTACCGCTTGAGACGGGAAATATCTTGTCTTCACTAGCTACATTTCGAGTTCTTCAACATCCAATATACTTGCTTCCCGAGACCATTTCTGTTATGATCCAAGCCAAGGTTTCTCTTGGAAGAATTGCCTCGTTTTTGAGTCGGGATGAACTACGAGTGGAATCAGTGACGATGAAGCTGCCATTAGGTAATTCTGACATAGCTATTGAGATTGTTGATGGAGATTTCACTTGGGACATGTTTTCCCCTACACCGACATTGAAAAACGTAAATCTTAAAGTTCATCATGGTATGAAGGTTGCCATTTGTGGGAAAGTTGGTTCAGGTAAGTCAAGCTTAGTATCGACTATTTTGGGAGAAATGCCTAAGATTTCCGGGTTAGTCAAATTGTGTGGTACGAAGGCCTATGTTTCTCAAACACCCTGGATACAAAGTGGTACGATTCAAGAAAACATATTACTAGGCAAGGAGATTGATTTATTCCGATATGATCAGGTAATCGAAGCTTGTTGTTTGAAGAAGGATCTCGAAATCCGGGCCTTTGCTGATCAAACAGTTATCGGAGAGAGGGGTATCAACTTAAGTGGTGGACAGAAGCAACGGATACAAATTGCCCGCGCTCTCTACCATGATGCTGATATATACCTATTTGACGACCCTTTTAGCGCTGTTGATGCTCATACTGGCACTCATTTATACAAGGTGAATTAACGCGTGCATTTTGATAATTTTGATGCAGATAGGTCTCTGATGGCTTGTTATGTTGGATTATAGGAAGTTTTATTGGGTCTATTACAGACAAAGACGGTGGTTTATGTAACGCATCAACTCGAGTTCTTAAATGGAGCTGATCTTATTCTGGTAAGAAATGCAATCTCTTTTGATTATATTTGATTTTTGTACAATTTAATTCGGCGACTATTGTTTCTTGTTTGTTAGGTAATGAAAGACGGAAGGATTGTACAGGCTGGAAAGTACAATGATATTCTCATTCCAGGTTCCGATTTTGCAGAACTTGTAGCTGCAGAAAACGCGGCTCTATCAAGACTTGATTCAAGTGTAGACAACCGAACACCTGTCGAAAGTGGTGACAGCAATAACAATAATATCATCGAGAAGAAAGAAACCGATGAGGACACTGCTGGCTTGCCACCAACACAAATTATACAAGACGAAGAACGAGAGAAGGGCAGTGTTGGGATTTCTGTTTATTGGAAATACATTACAACAGCATTTGCTGGAAGACTGGCTCTACTGGCATTGTTTGGCCTAATTTTGATGGAGGTTCTTCAGATTGGTAGCAACTTTTGGTTGGCTTGGGCAACTCCTATGTCGAAGGACGTCGAACCTCCTGTTAGTGGATCAACACTCATGATTGTCTATGTAAGTTTGGCTGCCGGAGTATCACTCAGTACCCTTGTTGCAGACATGCTTGTAGCAACTATCGGGTATACAACTGGCACCTTATATTTCCGAAAAATGCACGAGTGCATTTTTCGAGCCCCCATGTCGTTTTTTGATGCCACGCCTAGTGGAAGAATTATCAACCGAGTAAGTGAATTCTGTCTTCTGGTGCGCCGTACTAGTAACTAATATCTTCTGTTAATCGAGAAAACTTTCGATAGTGTTCAGGAGATCAAAGTTCATTAGAGAGTCAAATTCCGACATTTATCAAGGTAGTTGTGACAGCAATAATCATACTTGTGGGGATCCTTGCTGTTATGGCTGCAGTAGCATGGCAAGTTTCGATCATTTCCATTCCTGTTGTTTTCGTTTGCATCTGGTATCAGGTAACAATCTTATTTCTCTATCCATACCTCAATTATTCTTTCGGAGTATTATTCTATTCACCGTGTTCTGATGCATGCAGCGGTATTATATAACTTCAGCTAGAGAACTCGCTCGACTGAGTGGAGTTTGCGCAGCTCCAGTTGTTCAATACTTTTCTGAAGCGATATCAGGAGCAATAACAATCAGAAGCTTTGACCTACAGTCAAGATTTGAAACAACATATATGAAGATATTAGATACATATTCCGCACCTGAATTTTGTGCTTATGCGGCCAGGAAATGGCTAATGTTACGCCTAGATGCTTTCTCTTCTCTTATATTTGCTTCACTTTTGGTGCTCTTAGTCTTCTTTTCTGAACGAATTGATCCCGGTATGTATTTTCTATTTCCAGTTATCATTTCTTCATTGCCTAAGCCTTAAAGTGGCGCGTCTCAAGTGATCCTTTTGCCAGGTCTCTAGATTGCGACTCCTGAATAACCAAAGTTATACTTTTCCGATTGTTTTACAGCCATGGCAGGGATAGCTGTGACTTATGGACTCACATTAAACAATACATTTGCTGGCTTGATATGGTGTTTATGCAGTTGTGAAACAAACATGATATCAGTCGAAAGAATTCTTCAGTATATGTCGATTCCTAGCGAGGCTCCGCTTTTAATACAAAGTAACAGGCCAGATCATTCTTGGCCGTCATATGGTGAAATTTCCATTAACAATTTGCAGGTATGTTACTCTTACTTGTCAAGAGTCAATTGTTTACGCTTACTTCTTTTGTGATCGTGGTGTTGCTGTACAGGTCCGATACGCTCCATATATGCCAGTAGTGCTTCACGGGATTACATGTACTTTCCCTAAAAGGATGAAAACAGGCATTGTTGGGAGAACTGGAAGCGGTAAATCAACTCTCATACAGGCATTGTTTCGAATAGTTGAACCTACTACAGGCCGAATCTTGATTGATGGCATCGACATCTCAAGGATTGGACTTCAAGATTTAAGGACGCGACTAGGCATCATTCCTCAGGATCCAATCATGTTTCAAGGCACTATTCGAAGCAATTTGGACCCACTAGAACTCTACACAGACGAACAAATTTGGGAGGTTTGTAATATTTCGGTCCAAAACTTTTGCTTGTTCAGATTATTCTCGTTTGTCTCGGACTAGACTAACCGGAGATTGTTAACTTTAGACATTGGATAAGTGTCAACTTGGAGACAAAATCAGGAAGACGGAAACAAAATTGGATTCGGAAGGTTTGTGACCATGATCACTACTCTCCGTTCACCAGTATTCACATTGTATGCACGCCAATGCTTAAAAGTCGTATGGCTATATATATCTTGCAGTCGTAGAAAATGGAGAAAACTGGAGTATGGGGGAAAGACAACTCGTCTGTCTCGGGCGCATACTACTTAAGAAAAGTAAAGTTTTGGTCCTTGATGAAGCCACAGCCTCAGTCGACACAAACACGGATCATCTTATACAACAAACTCTAAAGGCGAATTTCTCAGAGTGTACAATCATTACCATCGCGCATAGGATTACTTCGGTTGCTGATAGTGACATGATTTTGCTCCTAAATAATGGTACTTATTATTTCTCCCTACAACTTTGTTTTTAAAAAAGAAGCTGGCTTAAGTTCATAATCTGGTGACATGCGATTACAAGTATTGTATGTGGAATTTGTGGCTGCAGGGCATGTACAGGAATTCGATTCCCGGAGAAAGCTGTTAGATAACAAGTCATCCTCATTTGCAAAACTTGTAGCAGCGTGGTCGACCTCTCATTCTAATAAAGCGGGTGAATAAGACGGGTTACGTGTGATTGATCGTGTCGTGCGTGTCCGTGACATTGCACACACTCTCGCGTGCGCACATGTGTCTATATACGATACATCGGCTTCAGTTTGAAATTTGATGCTGTAGGATTTGTTAGTTTAGACTACAAACAAACATATATGAGGATTGGAGTGATCTTGGAATTTAAGCGCTCCATATTTCCTTTTCTAGCATATTCGTTAGAATCTATCTATAATTATAATACAGAAACCGCTGATGTCATCTAAGTACACGTGTCATTCACACAGCGAAAAAATTCCCGCCTAACTTAACCTATGAAATTAAGCCTAATCATTTATATGGAAATTATCTTTCCCATAATTACGTTTGTCTGCTGCCTCTTTATCTCACAGAGAGAGTCTCAACTCACATGATTTTTCTCCTTTTGCTAATCATTTATATGGAAATTATCTTTCCCATATATATGGAAATTAACCCTAATCATTTATATGGAAATTATATATATATATGCCTTAATAAGTTCCTCACCTCATCCGAAAACATAAACTCTCTTCATATCTGTCATATTTTTTTGGCAATCAGATTTACCATATTTCTATAGATTACGATTACGGTATCGAAGAGTTAAATCGTTTTCTCTATTTTTTTTTAGCACTTAAAATTTTTCAATTCCTTCTTGCTCCTTAACTATTACGGTACTATGCAAATTCTAATCCAAGCAGTGGAATGCATAGAAGTTGAGCATGATCTACAAGGATGAATTACAATTTATAACGATAAGATGATTTATAACAATTTTTAATTAGTGATAAAAAATTCCTCACCTAACGAAAAATTATATGCAGGACATTTGCTTGGGCTTTGATTAGTAATGTAATTCATCAAAATGAGATTTTGCATGGTTCTATTTCATGTTTTCCCTTTTGTTTCTTGGCCCTTCGACCCACTGAAACTTCAAAGCAAGTTGTAGACATTTAATGTGATGTATTCCAATTGTTTGATAAAATGCCAAGATAAAATTTCACTTTCATTTCACTTTTTTTTTATGCAGTAGTTTTTTGGCTTACCTTT
>JAGPOY010000901.1:0-19932 GCA_018983105.1 Silene uniflora
CTTTCGTCAAAGAAATACAATACTACAGCAATGGTGATCCATCTCCAACGCGGATAAGTCGACAACAGTAGTGGCAAACGGTAAAAAAAACCTGTGAATTTGAGAAGTGTGGTATTTGAAGGATTTGAGAAATACAGTGGTAATATCTTTAATTTGTTTTGTTCTTTGAAATGTATTATTTGGTGTAGAATGGCAATTTTGTGATTGTATAATTTTAGAAGGGCAATTTCGTTAATTACTCGGGCGATATTAGTAAAATTCGGGCGACAAAAAGAAAAAGTGTTAAATAACAAGAACACATCTCACAAGTTACACCCATATCATATCATATCATATCACATCATCATTTTTCTAACAACCAAATTGATTTATAATCACACCATTAATTGAATCAGTTGCTCTTGCTTCAACCGGGCCATTTTAGCCCGAAAAATAAGACACGATTTTGGAATTATTTTACATCCAAATATAAACATGTAACCGCTATTTAAAAATAAATTTACCATAAACTGTAACACTAACTGTTTACGGTGATTGTGATTTCACCACAAAATGGTTGCATATGCCCATATAAAACAAAAATTTACGCAATTTATTTCCCCCAATCCTCATCCAAATTAGAGTCAATCTTGTCATGATTAGTAGACCCCACACAACATAAACAAACTCACAACTCCACCTATCCCTTCCTCTCCTTCCTTCCCCCCAACTCACTTCCCCAACAAAAATCCAACCTTTTTCTTACAAACAACCAAAAAAATGACAAAAACTCCCAACAAAATCACATAAAATCCCCAAATGAATTCCTCAAAACCCTTCTTAATCATTCTCTCAATTACCATTACATAATTTACATAATTATAATAAATAATAAGAATAAGAATAATCTCATACCATCAAAATTAGCGGGTCAAAATGGGAGCGTCGCTCTCGAATTTATCAGAGGGCGGCGCAGGAAATGTCGAAAGCGGACCGGGTTTAGGGGATATACCAGAGGCATGTGTTGCTTGTGTGTTCATGTATTTAAAGCCGCCGGAGATATGTAATCTTGCGCGGCTTAATAGGGCGTTTCGTGGGGCCGCGTCTTCGGACGCGGTTTGGGAGACCAAGTTGCCGTTGAATTATAGAGAGATTCTTCAGTTTCTTCTTGTTGATGATTTTCAGGATCTTTCTAAAAAAGACATTTTTGCCCTTCTTGCTAGATCCATTTCCTTTGATGATGATAATAAGGTATTTCTTCCTTTTTTTGGATTTTTTGTTTTTGTTTTTGAAGGATTTGATTGTTGTGGCCTTATGGGTTTGTTTGAAATTAAGGGTTGGGGTAAATTAGGGTTTTTAATTAATTATTTGGAGGAAATCAGGGCTTTAAATTTGAGCATTTGAAGGATTTGATTGATTTGGGTTTGTTGATTTTGAGGTTTGGAGTAAATTAGGGTTTTAATTTGGGTATTTGGGGGAAATTGGGGTTATAATTTTGGGCATTTGGGGATAAGTTAGGGTTTTAATTTGGGCATATGGGGAAAGATGGGGTTTTGATTTCAGCATCTGGGGGTAAATTAGGGCTTTTAATTTGGGCATTTGGGTGGAAATTGGGGTTTTGGATTTGGGCATTTGAGGAAATTAGGGGTTTTAATTTAGGCATTTGAGGTAAGCTAATGTTTTTTTTTGGGGGATTTTGTAATGTGGGAAATTTGAAGAAAGTTAGGCATTTTAGGTTTCTATATGCTATCGAGAAATTTGTGTTTCCTTGAGCGTGATACGAGGAAATGTTAGGGTTTTGCTACATTTGGGCAGGGAGATCATGTAGGTAGGTTCTATGTAGTTCTTAATATTGTTGGAATTTGGTTTCTTTATTAGTTTATGGTGTTGATTCGATTTTGTTGGGGCGGTGGAGAAATGAGACTGTGATCTTGTGTATGTGTGCGTTGCTTTGTTTGTTTTACAGCAAGTGTGGGTGGATAGAATGACGGGGAGGGTGTGCTTATCAGTTTCGGCCAGGGCAATGGCGATCACTGGAATTGAAGATAGGAGGTATTGGAACTGGATGCCCACTGAAGAATCCAGGTATATTTGCTTATTTACTCTATTTACGGCTTTTACTATATTGTGTCGGTTTTTTATGAACCCTTTTTTGTGGAATTTAGTTGTAAGTTGTACTGTTGATTGGGATTAATTCAGTTGATCAGAAGATTAGTTGAAGAACGTAGCTGGGATTGGGTTCACACGGTGTGAAATTTGATTTAAGAATCATGCTAGGAGTTCAAATGTTAAATGTTGGAATTCTGTACAATTTACATACTAGGTTCTAGTCAGTACCAGTGAGAAATCTCCCCTGTATATTTCCGATTTGGTGGATTTTGGGATCTTAAACAAAAATGTGATAGCACTTAGGAGTGGTTAATTCGGGATTCTAAGAAAGGAGCAGTGGTCGAGAAATGAGGTGATTGGAGAGAAAGTAGGAGTTGTGTCTATTAAAGATGTATACGAGGAAGGATAATAATCTTAAGGTGGTTTGGTCATGTTAGATATAATGAGGCCAAAGCAAGAACTGTGAAGATTGGTGAACAGATAAGATTGCAAAGGTAAAAGGGAAGACCTAGAAAGCATAGGTCATTGATTGAAAATGCTAAGAGTTTCTTGGGGATTAAAATAACGATAATAACCTTGCCAAACTTGATTTTACTTGAAGTGTTGGGTTGGACCTGACAATGTACGAACCCGATATTACATGAGCCCCTTAACCTGGCTTGAAACCAACTTTTTAGCTCCATCTCTTTGATGGCCTTTCTAGATTTATGGACGATTCTCAAAAATGTTACGTAGAACCAAGCATTGATCCCTTGGATTCAGTTATGACTGTCGTTGTAAGTCATAGTTATAGCATGGCAAACATGTGTCGAAATAACATAGCAAAGTTGGTCTTTCCTTCTACTTTCATTGTGAACGGATGTAGTTTGATTTTTTTGTTGGAAGTATTGTAGCTTATCTGAAGAAATGTAGTTTACCATCACTTCTCACCTCTCCTGTATTGACAACCAATTTCGGTCTGTTATGGTGGTGCTTAGGGCCTCCTGAATAAATACATTTGATGACTAAACCTCCTTTTTTTTTTCCCATGAATGCAGTTAGCAGCAAATTTTTTGGTTCATTTATACACGATCTGTTTTTTTAGGCAAGCTGAAGTGTCAGGAATTTTAGGAGTCACAGGATTCATTTTGCATGTATTGAAAATAGATATATGTATGTGGGATGTGAAGCCATTTTCCCCCATGAGGCTCCTTGTAAAAATCTTATAATAATTTCATTGTGGTATTACAAGTTTACAACTTCATAACCAAAAAGAATTCATAGTTGTTTCTTTCTATGTCTCATCCTACTCTCCATATGACCCTGCCTATTTCGTGTTTGAAACTCAACGCTTAGACGCGCGATCACATGTGGAAAATTCATTTTTAGCCAAAACACGAGTTTTTATTCGTAAAATAGTTGAATCTGACACTTGGGCACTCAACCAAGTCAGATCCTCAAAATTAGTCTAAGTAACACAGGTTGCTTCTCTTATCTTGCAAGGCTTGTGCATGTCCTAGTCATCTCCCCATGATTTCTATGTGATGTATGCTTTTCATCTAATGTCTTGAATTTCCTTCCTTTTTTTTTTTTTCTATTGCAGATTCCAAGTTGTCGCTTATTTGCAGCAAATTTGGTGGTTTGAGGTGGATGCAGCTGTAAGATTCCCTTTTCCGCCCGACATATACACTCTTTCCTTTAGGCTACACTTGGGGAAGTATTCTAAGAGACTAGGAAGGCGTGTAAGCAACTTTGAACATACACACGGGTGGGAGATCAAACCAGTTCGATTTGAGTTCACTACTTCCGATGATCAGCATGCCATTTCAGATTGCTGTTTGGATGATGGGGAACAAGATGAGATGAAAGGAAACCTGAAACGTGGGTGTTGGATCGATTACAAAGTAGGTGAATTTATTGTCACTGACTCGGAACCTTCACTGGAAATCAGATTCTCTATGAAGCAGATTGATTGCACTCATTCCAAAGGTGGATTATGTGTAGATTCTATATCTATCATCCCCAGTGATCTCAAATCTCCAAGAAAACTGGTTTTCAAGTAGCCGTATATCAACATTCACGTCGAATATCACAAATAGTTCTGTAAGGTGGCTGTACATAAACATTTCCGTAAATCACATGTTATTTACCCCAAATGCCCCTGAAAAGGTAATTATTAAAAAGACTCTTCAGGGGTATTTGTGTAAATGACGTGTTTTTACAATATGTTAGTGTAAACCTTCTTTAAAAGAGACTCTTTCGCCGGATATGCAAGTGGTTAGTTTCAGGGAATTTCTTTGCCGGGTTTGTCCTGCCGCATTCACTGTAAATGCGGTGTGGGAGGATGGCGGTCTCTGTTGGTTTTTGGCTTGGCTAGGTATGTCCTCTGTAATCTCACGTAAGTAGCTTTGTTGAGTTCGTTCTTTATTTTTATACGTCAAGTTACCAAATATGTAGAGAATTTGCTATCGGTTTTGCACAGATGATTTGTTTTTGAGCTTGAGTTTGAACTGATGTGGGGCATTTTCTTCATGTAAATTATGTATGCATTCTTTTATCCTTATTCTAAGTATTTATTGGAGTATTATAAATTGAAGGCTTTATTGTTTACGACTTTGTTCAAGTTTTTTCATTCTCGGTTATCAATGTATTATTTGGTTTAGCACGATGACAGTATTAAGCAGACTTATTATCATCAAACTCCCGACGCCTGTTCTCTTAATGTCGATTTTCCACAGATAAGGCTGTGTATATGTAGTTTTCTTGTTAAGGCGGTTATTATAATTGTGCTGCATGAGGACAGGAGGAAGGGACGATTCTGATGAGGGTTTGTAAAGAAGGAAATTTTGGGAGCAGCCGGGTGATTTGACTTTAACGTTTTTTTTAATCGATGTTTAACTTACCGACAGCTGGATTAATCTCCATTAATGGATACATTTGCTCGCGTTAGGTCCATGAACGCACGATCCAAATTGGAGAAAGAGTGAAAGATACCTTTGGAATATCGCAAATGGCCCTCCTGATTTGCCTAGTGTTCACTTCATTGGTCCCAGCTCGCAGCACCTTGCCTTCTTGCCTGGCTGGGAATCAAGGCAAAGGAGGAACACAAAATCTCATTGAAGACACACCATATCCGTCATAAATGAAGACGGATACGAGGAGACCAAGATAAAACATTGGACCAGAGTGACTGGCCTGCTAGATCAACCACCACACGTACCAGATGTATGCCTTTGTTCGATAGTCCAAACAAGTAATTAAAAAAACAGTTTCGATCTTCCATTCCATTTCACAAATTAGAATGCGAAGTCATGAAAAAAAAAAAAAACAAGGGTAGGAGAAGATTATCCAGTGAGTGAGTAATAGTTCATCACCAAAACCGTCACCTCTTCTTCCCTCCATCGAATCGACGATTATGTCTCTCTTCGTCTCACCTTTCGTTACCTCGTTAATCAACACAATCCACCGTCCGTTCTAACCCTAAAGGCTTAATATGGGATTTTAACATTTATGAATTATGACAAGTGCTACTTAAATACTCGAACGACACGAGTTGGGTCATTTTAATTGGTTTATCAAGTGAGTTTGAGTAATAACCTAAGAGTTATAATCAGTGTTGATTCCTCAAAGGTATACTATATATACTTATTCACAAATTCTCATTTGTGACGGACATACCCGTCGTAAGCTTGCGACGGGTCAAATACAATTCATGTGGAGTAGATAAGACAAAAACAAAGTGCCTTGGGAGTAGCATTTTGTTTTGTCTTATCTACCCCACATGGTATTACTTGACCCGTCGCAAGCTTGTAACAGACTCATCACAAGGAAGACTCTCACACTCGATTGAAATCAAGGTGAAAATAAAAGAAGGTTGTAAGATGTCTTAAAGACTTAAAGTTAAGACGATCTTAAACAAGACCAATTGAATGAATATAGAGCTCGATTTCTCAGGCTCAACTCTCAAGCCTTGAATTGTTAGCTTTCGTGCCTTTTTTACCTTGTTAAAATTTAGGCATCAAATCAAGAAGGGTTAGTAAAGGTGGTCACCTTTATATGCTCGATTTCCTAAGCAATGTAAATTCCTCCAGAGTTTAATTATCTAGCCACCTTAGATAATAGAAAACTCCCACGTTAGTTCAATTACCGAATTTTTTTTTGTTGGTCAATCGAAGCGCGCTCTTAGTCGCATTACCATAGAGGGGATGGGGGATTCGAACCTGAAACCTATTGTTAACAATACACCCGTCTTTAACCACTAAACTAAGACATCTTTGGTTTCAATTACCGAATGTTAACTACACTTTCTGAGCAATTCACATAAATCGTTTAATTCATACATTTTTTAAAATTTATGGGAATTTGATTCTTTGATGACAAGCAAATGATGCCTAAAAATATGTTTTCATTTATTTTCTATAGAAAAACAGACACACAGAGATACAAGGAACCGAAACTAGATAACATAATGAGACAAGGAATGTCTGTCATCCAAATTAAATTGTATGAAATTGAGTTTCCATGATGCATGCATGATAATTGGATGCCATATTTCGCAAAATACAAGATTGCTAGCTCATTTTTGTCCTAATTATAAGATGATTGATTCATGTATTATTGCATATTTTTACACTAGATAATATTATGAGGTAGGCAATTGAATAAATCTATGAAAATTGGTTGGACTATATTACAGTGTTATAGTTGTTATTGTCGATGTTTTCAATTCAAATTGCTCTACTTGCTCTGGAGCATCAGGACATATCAGCATTATCACTTAGGTTAGGTCTTATCGATTTGGTTGGTGTGAGCGATAAGAGTTTTTATCTCTTAAATAAGTGGTATGACTTATGAGTACGATTCCCGACTTTTGCGAATGAAAAAACTAAACTCGAAAAGGGTATATCTATTGCATTCAGTATCCGAAGGAGATTGCCCCAACTGTCGGTAGAGAATATTTCTGGTCAACCCTAAAGAAAACTTAGGTAAGATCTTATTTTGTATTATATGACCTACATGGCTACCAAAGACTGTTCAAAATTTGGTGAAGGAAATATTGTCACTTACAAACTTTACATTATGATATACTCCATATATGAATACCTTTGAAAGGTAATTTCAATTTACCGTCACATGTATTATTGTTCCCTTGTCATGCAATAAGTATAACAAATATGATCTCTGCCTTGTAACTTGTCCTTTGTAGCAAAAATAAAGGTAATTAAACAAGTGACAAATGAAGAGAGTAACTAAGCATAATCTAAATAATATAAAAAATGAGGCCTATCATCGGTAGGGTGTACGGTAACATGATACACCTGCATGACCAAAAGAGTTTTCAGATATCACACTTGAAATGGAACGGTAGACTCGGATCATTTGATCGCTTTAAATCCGGATCTTTCTTCCTTTTTTTGATTAGAAAGGGATTAAAACCCAGAGACCTACAGCGAGTAGGGATTTAGTTAGTGCCTTTTTCGCTTATTTAATTAAGAAAACACCGCTCAATGTATAATTTAACATTTTGGTTCTCTGTATATTATTAATAATAATAATTAGATCTCATACTTAAGGTGCAACTAAGCAAAAATTCCGAATAATCTGAGCCAATTGGATATCCCACACTAAATTTAATAGGAATTGTCCCAAAATTTTAGGATTTTCATCATAGTAGTAGTTCCGAAATCTCGATTATTGGCGTACAATCCGAACTAAATACAATGAACTATTTATCCGATTCCTGCTCTATCCTTAAATGGTTACAAAATAGAATTTTTTGGTTAACGAGTGTTCATTAGCAAGCTAATTAGGGAATTAGTGTTAATTTCAAACTATTTTGATCCATAGTGTCCACATCATCACTTTTTATTTATTTTTCAATTTTTATATAAAACCGCTAAGAAACCTAACGGCTTTACAAAATGTGATCGTCCAAATATTTGTATCTGTTTTATTTAAAAAAAAGTTTAAAATCAATGCCGCTGAGAATCTCAGCGACTTACTCCATCAATTTTCAAAATATTGCATTTGGTACACTGCAAAATAACAGTACTGATATGGTAAGCCGCTAAGATTCCTAGCGGTTTTGCCTTTATATATAAAAAAAATAGGTGAAGCCGCTATGTTTTTTAGCGGATTCATATAAAAATTAGAAAAAAAATAAAAAGTGATGACGTAGACATTATAAACCCACATAATTTCAAATGAACGCTAATTACCTAATTACTTTTTGCTAATTTAACGCTAATAACCACAAAATTCCAACAAAATGGTACGTTACCTTCCATAAATCGAATATAATCCCCACATGATTAATGTCCATAATAACACTTGTAATCTTGTACATCAACACAAACACAAACACAAACACAAACACACAGAAGTTACTCCATATCTTTATCTTTTATAAGTTTCTGTTCTTCATTTACTTTCTCTCATTTTCTATACAAAACCTTGACTAAACCATGGCAACAAAAAGTCTGGTTTTATATCTATTATCATGCTCTTCTATTGCAATTCTCTCTGTTGTTTTTGTAACACAATACCAGCATAAACATGCCAATCATACTAATTCTTCTTTGCTCAATTCTAGCCTCTCAAACAACCAGAAAGTTTGGCCTGTATGTCATACTTATTTTTTCCCTCTGTTTTCTTTTTCCTTTTGCATGTGTAATTTATGCTGCTAATAAGGCTGCGTAAATCCGACCCCCGTACCCTGCAATTTGCGAGAGTCATTGGGGCACTGGGGTAATATTGTTGTTGCTATGTGTAATTTATTTTTGGAAATATGATTTTTAGTGTTAATTGTAAGTGGGTTTATTTTTGTGGGTTTATTACAGAAATTAGAATTTGGATGGAGAATTGGAGTAGCAACAATAATTGGGTTCTTAGGATCAGCATTTGGGACAGTTGGTGGTGTTGGTGGTGGTGGCCTTTTTGTTCCTATGCTTAATTTGATTGTTGGCTTTGATACCAAATCTGCTGCTGCTATCTCTAAATGTAAGTTCTTCATTATTGCTGTATTTATTATTACAACATCTCCCTATTGTCCGCTCGGATGTAAGCAGCCTTACCTTGTGTTAGACTATTAGATGAAAATTGCGTTGAGAACTGTATTGAACTACTGACAATAGTACGTAGTGCCTATTTTGCTTTATTCCACCATAATCCAAATGCAAAGAGTAATGAGTCTTTCGCTTCATTGAAAATAGAAAAATACTACTCCATTATATTAAAAAAATCAAAACTTTGTTAGGTTTTAATGTTCATTTGCATGATTATGATGAATATGCTATGTTGGATTTAAAATTATGTGTGTTGGGTAGGTATGATAATGGCAGCATCAGCAGCTTCAGTATGGTATAATCTAAGAGTGCAACACCCAACAAAGGAAGTGCCGATTTTGGACTATGATTTGGCTCTCTTATTTCAGCCCATGCTTATGCTTGGTATCACCCTTGGTGTTGCTCTTTCGGTTGTCTTTCCTTATTGG
This sequence comes from Silene uniflora, assembly GCA_018983105.1. Classification (NCBI taxonomy): domain Eukaryota; kingdom Viridiplantae; phylum Streptophyta; class Magnoliopsida; order Caryophyllales; family Caryophyllaceae; genus Silene; species Silene uniflora. The sequence continues at coordinate 9,560 of JAGPOY010000901.1, forward strand.
CTCATCACTATTCTCATCATCATTCTTTTCATAGGTTGGTTTACTAACTTTCAACAATTTTCACCATGTCTATCAATGCGGTCGGTCTTTGATGCTATGGGGGGTAGATGCTGAGGTTTTGTGGGCAATATGTTGATGTTCGATTTTTCTTACACTTTCATTGTAAATTTGTAATGGCCTTGTGTCTTCTATACCAAACAAGATCCAAGGATGCACAAAAATTAGTACGGCAAGGGTAGGAGCGTTCAACATGTACCGGTTCTGTTCTTTTGGACTTAATTTCTGTTCACTTTAGGCCCTCTACGTTCAATTCTATTCAGGGTAGTTGAGGTTAGGCTCTATAAGTTGAGTTAAGCGCAATTCAGGTCCAAGTTCATTTTTGATCTTCACTTTCAGTTCATTTTAGCTCAATTCAAAAAGCGTTTGTCCAAAAGAACATGGTCTTATTGTCTAAATACCGTTCTTCTTAAACCACTGGGTCAAGACTTCCTCGATCTCAAGTGTTATACAATTGAAATGTTAACATTGTAGTTTATTGGTAGTTGTGATAATTATGCAGAGTTGGTAGTCAACATCTTGAGAGATTACTTGTATAATCCTAATTGCGCTTTTCAGGCACGTCATCCAGGTCGTTCAGTAGAGGGATTATGATGTGGAAGGAAGAGACAATTTTGAAGGTAATCATGTTGGTTCCAGCAGGCTAATTGTGATTAGTTTATAGTAAATCAAGTGTCTTTAGTGATTAGTTTGTTGTACTTTGCAGAAAGAATTTGAAAAGCAAAAGGAAACTTTTGTTAACTCCCGTGGCGAACGTAAGCTATTAATAAATAGAATTAAAAGAGTTATGATTAATTTTTAATCTTGACTTAACCCTGTTCCTTTTTGTTTGTAAAATCAATTGCAGTCCTTATAGACACGGAGTACGAGCCTTTGAATCCGAAAGAAGAGAAAACTGCTATTGTTAGTATCTCAGTAAACTGTGCTTCGTTTCATTGCATTTGTTTTTGTACTGTACTTCCAGTGACATTAGTAGGATTTTGTTGCCGATTTTTACTTCAATCCTAATATGTACAGGAAATTATTTGCTCTAACCTTAACTGGAAAAAATTGCTGCTGATGATCATTGTGTGGGTTGTTTTTGTTCTTGTTCAAGTTCTCAAGGTACGCTACATTTCCCCATTTACGTAACGCAGTTGCATAGTAAATATCTGGCTGCTGTATTTTGAACCAGGTTTTAAAATAACGCATTTTACGCACTATCTGAACTGATTCCGATAGCAATGTCAGTGTACATATGATTTTATTTGAAATGGATTTATGATCGAAATCAATAATTTAATTACAATGGGAGGAGTATTGTATTTTCGGTAGCTAATGACATGTGACGATGTCTGCAGAATAATGCTTCAGCCTGCAGCACATGGTATTGGGTGCTTAATCTTGTTCAGGTAATTAGTGAAGTTATGCATTTGAGTACCATGTGCTTTTTGTCCTAATTTGCCCATTCCTAATAATATGATTGGAATATGTCGGAAACATGACGGCTAGTTGTAGAAAACTGTTACTGACTTTGCGCTTCATTTTATCTTGTTCGTCTAGTTTCCAGTAGCTTTCGGACTTTTTGGGTTCGAGGCAATAAAGCTGTACAAAGAGGGGAGGAACAGAAAGATATGTGGGAACACAGAGTCGGTTTGTGGAGCTTCAATTGAGTTTACTCCAATGACCATTTCATTCTGTGCACTTTGCGGTCTTCTTGGAGGCACTGTTGGCGGGCTTTTGGGTTCCGGTGGTGGATTCATACTTGGTCCGCTTCTACTTGAGATTGGCGTAATTCCTCAGGTAACAATCGAATCATTTCATCATTCTCTAGACTCCTAAAAATATGGAGTTATTATTTACTGATTACACGATGTCAGTATCATTTATTTTGTTCTTTCGTATAGCACCTACTCAATGTTCGTATTGTGACAGGTGGCCAGTGCGACAGCAACTTTCGTTATGTTGTTCTCATCGTCATTGTCTGTAGTAGAATTCTACTTTCTCGGAAGGTTCCCAATTCCTCACGGTAGGTCCTGTTTTAATTTCCACTGCATATTTTCACCAATGAATAAGTTGTGTATTTGGACCACGAAATTTATGAATCGACTAATTTACTTTCATGGAGAAGAAAATGCCACTGATTTGAAATATTAGGTGCGACAATTACCAATCGCCTTTGTAATCTTGCCACATGATTAAGTACATGGATGGAAACAGCCCCACTTATGTTACTTCAATACTTTGGTTGTGCGTTGCATGTCGAGATGACAATCCTTCCAACACAACTGACGGCGCTCAAATAATTGATTTTTTTAGGTTTAATACCAAATAGTTGTCTTACATTGTTTCCATAACAAATGGAGATAAAGAGTAAAGCTCACTATGGCTTGATATATGTTATACGGAATTACGGAGTATGATGGAATGAAGTAAAATGACTCAATAAACTAGTTATATTCTTTATTGTGATATAGTAGTCACTCGATTTACTTTTCAACGCGATTTTCATCTGGGTCTTTTACATGCAGCCTCCTTGTGTGTAGATACAAAAGTAAAGTTGCATACATCCAATTCCCTTAACCGACCATCTAGGAAATTCTTTGAACGACTTTGCTGGTTTAATTTTAGTAGAGTCGAAGTAACCCGAGGCGTCAATTGCCATTAACACACATTATGCTGAATTATGCATTGTTTTGGCCTTCTTGGAATTTTTCTATGCTAACTATATGTTATTTTCATGCAGCCTTGTACCTTATGTCGGTTTCACTTCTGGCTGGTTTCTGGGGACAATACTTTGTTAGGAAACTAGTTGCATTTCTGAAAAGAGCTTCTATCATTGTTTTCATCCTCTCCGCTGTCATCTTTGCCAGTGCTTTAACGATGGGTAAGTACACGTTATTTTTAAATACACGAGTCACTTCACCTATTCTATAAAATTATATAATCCGTGTTGTTTTTTTGCCCAAAAATGGGGATTATGCAAAACCAAAAAAAAGACCATGACCAAGGACGATTCCGGATGCTACAACATGCATCCGTGATCCGTCCCTGTTGTCCTTTGTGGACAATTTTCAACAAATGACAAGTTATGCTGTTTGTTCTGTTAGGCGTGGTTGGTATTGAGAAGAGCATTCAAATGATACACAATCACGAGTTCATGGGTTTTCTGGACTTCTGTACAAATCAGTGACCTTGATCCCGACGACTCAGGCTTACGATTCTTGATTTTTTCATCGAAGACCAAGAATTTAATGGTAATTGTCAGATTTCTGAAATATGCCCCTCCGAACAAAAACATTCTGAAATACTCCGTATGATTTCGTATCATTTTTGAAGAAAACGATGGGTAGTGCTGGTCAATAACTTGTTGACCAACATGACAAGGATTTTTTGCACCGAAAAATAAATTAACAAGAAAATGTATTCTTGTTGATATTAGTGTTAGCTTCTGGCTAACACCATTGGTATAGCTTATGTGATTATGGTTATCCGTTCTTGTTTAATGGGAACTACACAGACGTGTCTCGTTTTGTAATTTTGTCAATGTACTATTAGCGTTAAATTTTATCGTTTTGTACTCCCACAGTCCCACAATCGTAATACTGAAAACTGGGTTTGGAAGTTGGAACCCGTCAGCAATAAAAGAGCATTTCCCCCTATTTACACAGAAAGACGACCTGGTAGCTAGGAGCCGGAAGAATACTAATAAGTAATAATGTTGGCACAATGGCACATGTCGATGACCAACAATTATAACTTATAACCCGTTGAATGGCAGGGAAAGCTAGAGATGTCTTTGCATAGCGGGGGTAAGCTAGATATGTCCACCAGCACCAAGCTGAACACCACCGGACATTCCCCTAAGGCGACATCATAGATGATGTTTTCATTTACCAATGCATTTTAGGATACCAGAATGTGCAAATGTTAAAAGTTCCCGCCGACCATTGTATACTGTATAATTATTGATTGCTTACAGTAGAAAAATGAATGACAAACATTTACCACGGAATTCAGTTTGACCTCTTCCCAGTAACCAGTAAGTGCTCGACTACGGTGGCGGTTTTCTCTGCATACCGTAGGCCATGCATAGCAATATAGCATCAAGAAACCCTACCATAAATCTATGTATAAAACTGCCAAAACTGGTAGGTAGTGATCAAATACCATTTCGTGACCCTATGTCTGGTGCACATTACATATAGCGACTTCAACCAATTTGGATCAACAGTCAAGTTGGTTTAAGGATGATGACAGATTGACAGCAACTGAGCCTCAAACCAAATGTCAATTGAGGATTCACCCACAGATTGCTCTATTTTCCGTCTCAAATTCTTATTTAAGACGGAATTATCCGTTTTATAGTTAAAACGAGTAAAGTATCACCCATTTGCAAAGAACTTTGTCACATCTATCCAAATAATGTAATACTTGACATGTTTTATCTATAAAACGGATATGTTTGTCTTAAAGGGAGACTAGCTGATTTTCCATAAAATGGGTGCAAATCCCAACACTCGTACCAACTACTATTTCCATATGTGAGTTGATACATAATGTAGCAAAAGCGGGTTAGCAGATAGCTCCTAAGAAAACGCCTTTTTTTATAGGGTGATGCTCATTCATGTACGAGTTTTACTTTTTCATGGACGTAAATGACCATAATACCCCTTTTATTTTAATAATTTTATGTTAATACCCTCCTTCCAATCTCTCTCTCTCTCTCCCTTATTCATTTACTCTTTCCTCACTCTAACTACCACCATTCAACACCACCCATCAGCCACCATTTACCACCCTCACCGCCGCCTTTGAGCCCGAATCCTAAAAGAAAATAAAATAAAAATTTTTTTTAAAAAAATTAAAAAAATGCAAAACATCAACTAGCAACGACGTACTGAGTTGAAGAGAGACCATAATACCTCTACCCTCACCCCTGCCATGCCACCACCAGCACTGACACCATTTCCGGCGGGATACACACCGCCCATGACGACAACGACGGCCACCCGTCCCTCACCCCAACACCAGGGACGGTGTTACGAACCCTTATTTTGGGACGCCCCTATCTCCCTTACCTGCCGCCACCAGCATCACTATACAACTGCCGACACCGGTCGTACCTCACCCCAGCGTCGGCGGCGGCCACCGTCCCTCCAACGCCGACGACGGTTCAAGCAAACCCTAATTTAATTGGTTTAAATTAATTCTTTGATAGATGGGGTATAATATAATTAATAAAATTAAAAGTTACTCCTATGATTACTACCCAATCGATACGATAATTAGCCTCTATAATAATTGTGTAATTTGACAGATTTGAGTAATTTTGTGGTTGTAATTTGACGGATTTGTGCAATTTTGTGGATTTGATTAATTTCACGAGGGGGAATTAGAGAGAGTTTTTTTCCCCTTTCTAGACAAAGGGCATACAATGGAAAAATAATGAAAAAAAGTCCATGAATGAGTAAAACTCGTACTTGAATGAGCAACTACGCTTTTATATACACGCTGAAGATTTTTAACGGTGATATTCACAACTGGGGTTCAAAACTTATCAGCATCATACAGTCGTCATACTTCCTTCGCACCAAAAAGAAAATAAATGAATGAATCTCATAAATTGTAATATTGTACACGGATTCTTTTCACAATCGACAGTGTCTTAAAAATAGCGCATTTGTGCACGCACTAGACATGATTGTACAATTGGGACCCAATCAAGTGCCTGTGGATTTGCAGAGTTCAGATTCCTTGCGGGACTTGTAGCTCGGAGCTCAAGTCAATTTTCTCTATTCATGGCGAAAGAATGCATCCGCCCCATACCACCCACAAAAACAATATCGCGTCTTCAATAAGACGCAAATTGGGAAGGGATGAAGAAAGTTCAGGGTTAAATATCAAAAAACTTGAGTACATGATGAAAGCGGTCACCTACATGGGGTTGGAGGAGCTAGTTAAAGCCGTTTTTGAAGGTTTGGGAGAAGATATAGCTTCTTTGGTGGTCTTCGAGTCAGCACTGATAGCAATGCTACCCATTCCTTTCTCCATTTCTTCTCTCTCGTCTTTCTCTCTCCTTTTTTTCTCTCTAGCAGCAACGTCTGCTGGCTGAGATAAAGCGGCCGGAGCAGGAACAAGACGGTGTGGGCCCATAGCAATCCATGGATGAGCAAGGCACTGACCAGCAGTGGGTCTCTTTTCAGGGACAAAATCGAGTATTGGCACTAGAAACTCGGCCAATTCATTCGCATCTTGTTCATTGAATTCATATTTCTCCACAAGAACCTTGTTCAATGGCCAGAAACGCAAACGGCGGATATGTCTCAAGTCTCCATATCGGTTGAAGAAGTCCCTTGAATAACGTCCACCTAATGCAATCTGGGAGTGATTTATGACACATTCATACACAGGTAAACGCCTCACATAACTAGACATGGAAATTTCTCTTAAATCAGATTATATATCTTCTTACCTTGCGAGGCATCATCCCCAAAAGCTCCATCATTAACGCCAAGTGATCCTGTAAGAAACAAGTTAGAAATATACATCCAAGACCTAGAAATAATATTGTACTAACATGTAACTCTGCCGATCAAAGGTATACTGCTCAAGAAGGAGAAGACGACCATGAATAGATGTCAATCAGAAACAACAATGCCAGTATTGCAGTAGACCACAACAGACGGCAAGTCAGTCAACAGCTGAGAAATGGAAACTAAGAAAAAAAAAAATTGAACCAACAAAGCAAAATCGAACGGATAACAGGATGCACGGGGATCCTCTTTGTTTCCTTTGACAACATGAATAGTCCATTTCTCAGATTTACAAAATACAATTAATAATAGGGGTAATCTAAGGGTACAACTTGACCCACAATAAGAAATGGAGAGATGAAAATAGAGAGCATGGTTATCATGGAAAAGAAAAACACTCAATACAAAAAAGATGCAAGAAAGATAACTGAGCTCTGTAATTACGTGATTTCTGTTTGCCATGTAATATACGATATCTCACTGTAGCAATTTGGGCCATTCCTAACATCATTGTTTTTAGTTCAATGATTCCTAAAATATAAATTCAATTGGTAAATCCACATCTCAATCATTCTTAAAATCCTTCTCTCCCTAATTATTTATCATTCCTGTCTCCTCTATTAGGCATATGGCTACAGGCTACAGCCTACCTTGCCACCTGAGAAATTCAATAAAATTTATACGGACTACTATAATAACTTAGACCTGATAGCAAAAATAGGTGGAAATGATTTGCAGACAAACGACACCTGATGATAGCTTCAGAAAAGAAAATACACAAGGCAGGTATTTCACAGATTACAGCTGGAACTAACAAAGTAAGAATAATGGTCCAGACATTAAGATAAAAGGACATTTCAAGCATTGCGTCCTTCACAATCAGGGGAAAGCATTAGACTACACTTCCTAATTCCTAGCATTGTTACAAGAGGCCATCAAATCATCAATACTCGCATTTTCCTTTGGGTCACTCGCTCACTCCTAACCCCTTTGTCTTTTGAAAGACGAGTTCTGTCCAGTATGTATGACATTATATATATCAAGATGAATTTGAAGAGACCGTGCCAGCAGAACACAAAAGAAACAAAAAATATTAATATATAATTTACCTATTATTATATGTGCTAATACGAGAGTGTCCCATAGTAACAAAAGAGTTGGAGTAGGGACTCACCTCTACTGAGAGTGGTAAAACAGCCTAATTTCTGTAGGACTTTAAATGTGAGTGGGTTGCTAAATTGCCTCCTGTAGCCAGATTGCCCTCTCTATCACCATATCCTCACTTACAATCCATGTCGCTTACAATCACCTTCATACATGTTTGTTTCGGTCTAACAATATTATCGTTTCCCCATTTCTTAATCCTCCTAGCCGTTGCCTCAATTCTCTCCGCCACACATGGTCAAACCACCTAAAACAGCTTTCCCTCATTTTATCCTCAATTGATGTAACACACCGACCACCTGGTTCCTTAGTCTATCATTTCTTTGGTGGCCACACATCCAGCGGAGTATACATATTTCAGCTACCCTCATCTTTTGTGCATGCCCATGTTTTACCGCCCAACACTCAGTACCATATAATAGTGCATGCCTAATAGTATATCCAAAGTACCACACTAGCAGTACTTCTCCAGAGTATCACCTAATCCATATAGATCTTTCTCCATGAATTTCTAACCAAAAAATAGAATATTTGACTTGCATTACCACCACTTCTGTAAGTCACTAAATGAGAGTGCCTCTTCACAAGTGTTCATTATACCCAAATCATAACCTAACGCAAAATCTAATATACCACTTCCTGCTTCATTCCTCTCCCCTCTCCCGAAGACTAAACCTCCATGAACACTCTCAAAACCAACACACTAGAGCCCACATCACTGTTCAAATCGCCACTATTATTAATTTCTTCACTGCTAGAAACACATCGAAAACCTCCTCTCAAAGTCTCAATCATCCCAAAATTCTTGTTTGATAGTAGCATCCAACCCCACGTGTCACATAATAATTGTTACTGCATCACCCCCTACCACAAGCTTTATACCCATAATCCTGTCACTCTTCCTTGATACCTCGACCACATCATCAATTAACTCCCTATCAACAACTATTCCTACACCATTCTTACCTTTAATCTCTCTCGAAAACCAAAGTTTGTAACCCCAAAGGAGCTAGTTCTCTCGCCTTCTCCCGAGTCCCAACTCATATAGTCTCTTGTAAACACATTACATGAATCCTCGTTTTCATAACATCCACCATTTCTATTGATCTCCTCGTTAATGATCCAATGTTCCAAGTTCCAAATCGCATCCTATTACCCTTAGCTTCAATATGAGACCACCTCTAAACCCGTACACGTCCTAAATGCGGTTGCACATTTGACCCCACCGCCACTTGCCGGGGTTGCACACCGCTTAAGGAAAACATCCTAGCAACAACTACACCCATGATTAAGAGATGCAGAGTGCCAACCGCAACACTCTTCCTTTATCCGGGCGTGGGAGTGGCAGGGAATATCCTAAGGCACTCGGATCAGCTAACTTGAATAATCAAACAGAATACAGAAGATTACAAAGGTGAAAAAACTCATGTGCATAGCAGGTGCCAAGGTTAAAGAAAAGCTTTTTATACATAACACTGCTATATGAAAACATATCCATGTTTAATTTGTGAGCTCACTCAAACCCATTCTACTTAATTAAAAATGAAAGAAGTAACTGTTCAGCATTATACAATGTTATGATGGAAAAGAAAATTGCATGTTCGCATAACCAATGACCAAGGTGTAACGTGTAAGATATTGGTGGATACACAATATTTAGCCGATAGATAAAGGGGTTTTCTAAGAGAAATTCTTGCGCCCTCCCAGAGGACGTCCTCCCTACACTCAAAGGAGAATTTTATAATATTTAATTCTCATTTTGATGCTCCTTTGTGTGTAGGGACTAGGGAGGACGCAAGTATTTTCCGTTTTCTAATTTAGTGGGTCAATAATTTCCGATAGGTTAAGGACGTTTAAGAAATACCTGAATTTGGCCTTCACAGCCAATATGCCAAATTGCTAATATTTTACAGATAAGGTTGGTACTTGGCCGACTAATATGGCCAATTAATTACAAATCGCAATGCACCGACTTTGTAAGCATGACTGCATCATAGTATGCTATCACAATTTGTTACCATAACTGCAACAACCAGTATCGTAATTTAATACTATGCACATAATATTCACCCATTTGCTAGTTGGCAACCCCTGCTGCTTCTTTAACTAATAGCATTTCCAGGTTAAGAGGGAAAGACAATCATTAGTACGTTATCTACAGACTCTGCCATGCAAGTGAGGTAGTTCAAACTGTCTATATGAATGACCTCTCTCCCTTGCCTCTTTCTTTAAGCAAAGCCTTTCTTGAACAAAAAACAAGGAGGATGGAATCATGGAAAATGAGTATGGTAAGAAAGAAAATCTTGAAATATTTTTAGATATCATGAATCATAATCCTTAACTCCCCTTAAGACTACGTTTATGGGTAGGGCTAACAAGGGCTAGGTCTTGAATAATGACAAAAAAGAAATTAAAAGAAAAAAGTAAAGTAAAGTAAATAGCAGGAACTACGGGTAATTGAAGTCGTTCCAAATGGTCCATTTTTGGACCTAGTGGACCATGTGCAGGAACACCAAAATTAGTTACGCAATACACACTTTGTTTCATTTATGCAAAGATTCACATGAAATGTATTACGAGTGGAGTTTTACTGGAGTATTATTTAATTAATTTAACACAAATTTTTATTTGTGTTGG
>JAGPOY010000902.1:0-13635 GCA_018983105.1 Silene uniflora
TACTTATTGTCCAAAAACCGGAAATTCGCATCTGCGGACCATCGGCTCGGTCGAGCTACTTCTGGCTCGACCGAGCTACTCTGAGCTCGGTCGAGTCAAAGTGACTCGGCCGACTGAAATTGTTCCAGGAACTTTTGAAACTTGACAACACGTGAAATTATTCTAAGTGTCAAGTGGCTCGGTCGAGCTACTTCTAGGTCGACCGAGCTACTTATGCTCGTAAAATCCTTAGTGTTACATCACTGCCGTGGCATGTTTAATGTGTAGACGAACTTTTCTACCTGTGGTCAATGATAATAACCTCACAGGCTTCCTGTGGCTGGCCAATGTGCGTAGGCAGTTGGTATTTTGGACCCACATATACAACGATTCCCAAGACATCTATAGTTTGGACGTCAGTTCGTTAGAAACTGATCAATTATAGATCACAATCTATTGTGTAAACAACACTGAATCATCAATTCAAAAAATGTTCATTAATGTCTCACCATATCTATGACCAAGTGAGGCTTCCCTTGGGATAGATGCAAGTAAGATGTATTCAGGCAAACAACTGTAATCAGGGTCATAGATGGGCTGAATGGTTGTCTCACTCTTGAAATAAATGTGATACACTGGCTTTTCTGGACTTGTCGCTGCCTCCACAGTTAACACATCAACCTCTGCATTGTTGATTTCATATTCCATTCCATCGTCTAAAGCATCTTCTAAAACTTGTAAGTGTTTATTGTATAATATAGACTTAAGCGTAGCTCCCTGCAGCAAGTGCAACAATTTGAGGTGCACCTCTAATTTTAGCATTTGTAATCAATGGTTCCTGCTTTGGTATTGTTTTTTGCTATAGAATATCGTATAGCATAATCCTATTCTAACAATGTTTGATCTACTATTAATAGGTATTTGGCCAGTTAAATATACCTGAACATAGAATATTTAGAAATCTCGTAGAAATTACCTCTTCATCTTCAAACGTAATCAGCTGGGGTTCCAAGCTATTGTCTTCTGATGAAGCATGTATATTCATTTTGTCGATGACCCTGAGCTTAATTGAATATGGAGTTATTTGACCTGCAATTTCCCTGGCAACTTTCCTAGGAGGTTTCATGGTGACACTCAGAAGTAACCTCAATATATCAGTGTGCTATTTAAAGAGGTTATATAATGCTATGTAATTATGTAATGCTCACAAGGGTAGCTTATGTAGTGATCTTTGTATAGATTGGTTATATAAGTGGTAAGTATGCATATTCCTTACACACAAAGTAGCTTAAAGGCAAGGTAAGGGTTACTTATTACTGAAAAGACAATGGCTCCGTAAGTTGCTCGTGTGCTAATTCGGAGCTACTTTGTAACTGTGTAGTCATGTCCATTGTCAGTTAACCTGTAATTAGTTAATGTATGTTCAAAATTGCATTATTTATTGTCTATTGCCAAGTACAGTGACTGTTTAAGCACTGGTAGGGTGATTTAGCAATTTGCAGCAACAATATATTGACCACAAGGAGGTTGTTTCTTTTTTTTTCTTTTTTTTTAATCTGAAGGCTTATATAGCTTAGGTCTATACTCGTGTCTCTCTAAAATTTGCGCGAGTGTCTGAAATGGTTAAAACTGCAAATTCTTGTACAACATAAATGTCTAATAAAAAGGCAAGATGAACTTGGATATACTTGCCTAAATAATATGGCCAATGTTAGTTGTGGGTGAACCTGGCACAACGCTTTTAGTATAGCATCCTAAATATTCAGTGCACCAAAGGCGGCATTGCTGTAATAGATTCAAATTCCCGCATGCAGCGCGTCTACTTTTTGCCAAAATAAAAGGACATTATATCTGATGTCTTCCCAATCAGTTACATATTACCAATTGTTTTTCAATAGTAATAGCTATCTGTTTTGTTTTCACAGTTGACCACCCTAGTTTATGTTATAGAAATCTTCTGGAGCTTCCAAAACAGTTTCCTAAACCTGGCAAGGGATGATGATGGCACCACTTGTATGTACACTGGATTACTTCTAATTTGCCTTTCGACTTGTGGAAGGTAGTCTTCTTTTTCCTGCACCATTAAAAAGTTTATTGTAGGTTATTTTTGGTAGGCATTTAACAGCAAAGTTTTAGCTGTGGAATTTTGTTGTCATTTGCAAAAGTCTGTCAAGATTAATTGGTTTTTGTGTATTTCGCAATCTAGCAAGTGTTTAATGAGCCAAAATACAGTTGTAGATGCTTTGATAAATCTGATCCTGAAATGACCTGTTGAGACATAGAGTACAAGGTTGCTGCGTCGAGCTCTAGCAGTTCCTCTGCATTTTCACCAGAAGCAGTGAAAAGATGTGTTGCAGTTTCGTCTGCTGCCCAGAAACTTACATTCATCCTGTATTCATAATTGTTAGGCTGTAAGTGTTTGAAGAAGTGGGTTCAATGTTTGGTCAATTTGCCGGCGTTTTATACCTTGGACACGAAACTACATTTTGTTTCAAGCACCTAGAACATGAATACACCACGCCGCTGTCTTTGTTATTGATTATGCTGCAGTTACTGCAACCAAGGTATAGGCATATCTTGCTACTGTCAAATGCATCAATGTTGACTTCTATCTAGTGATGTTCTTCCTGCAGAGTATCACTCACCTGTCAGGGAATATCGTTAGTGCTTGTTCATCTGTGTTTTTTGGGATTTAATGCTTAAATAGGGCATGAAAGTTCGGCTGGTCCTATACCAAACTGAGTATTTTATTTGTAAGAATAAAATAATTCTAATCAGTCTTCCAAATATGAAATTTAATACTCAAGATCAAGAATAACCTTGATAATGATTTTTCCTAAGATTGCTTGATCCTAACATCACAACTTACTTTTTTTTAAGCAACTGTTCCAGTTTAATAATTTGCCGCTCTGTTCCTGGGAATTGGACTTGCAAGACTTGTCTTTTCTTTGCAGCTAGTAGCTGTTGATGACCCTGGCTCCTGCATGTCTGGGTTTGTTAGGCTCAGTTCACCATGATTGCTGTTTACAATGCCTGTTCGTAAAATGAATTACCAGGCATGTAGCAAATTAGCTTTTCTACCAAGTGGCTGCAACGCAAAAGCTGTTGTATGCGTTGTTGAAAATGAGAACCCTGCAAATTCTCCTTTATTAGATTTATTTGTAAGTCAAGTGGCAAAACACCGGTGTACCTTTTCATTCTCTAACTAAATATATAGGAAAACCTTTTCTGGGAGACGCCCTAAGGCCCGCGAACCCAACTACTGGGAAGGATGTCTCCAGTGATTGCATATCACGGCATTCCTGAATGGTTCTGGCTTCCCAAGCCGTGACTGTGAGGACCTGCTCAGAACTATAGGAAACAACGACAAAAAAATATATGGTTGTAGCAAAGTGTCTCCTCAATTTTAATCAGCACAACTGATATGTTCATGCCCTCACGTACCTTTGATCAACAATGAAAACTTCAGCAACATCCCAGGTTTGGCCATTTGACCGCGGAATCTGGCAATTTATGTTGATGTGTAAAACAATCCCTAGTACATCTAGCATTATATTAGCATGGTATTAGAAACTGAACAGCTTTTAATTATCTCGTTGAACTTGGCCAGTTCCAAACAAATTCTCTAGTTGATTTACCAGGACCTCACCATAACGACTGTCCACTGAGATACGCCTTGGAATGGATGCAATGAACTGGTAGTTGATTTGACAAGCAAAACTGTAGTCTAAAATAGGCTGTACTATAGTAATGTTGTTGAACGATAGATGATACAGCTGCTCATCTACATTTTCACTGCCTCCACCAAGTAGTGCCACCACGGTTGGATTTAAAATTTTGTAAGCCATTCCTTTTTGTATAATATCTTTATACTTTTGTATTTCTTCATTGTATAGGATACAGCGCAAATTACTTCCCTACATTGAAATCAGAAAATTATCTAGTAAACATTTAATCTAATTTCACTCTTAGGATGGTGGTCGTGGTGTTTGGTTCAATGGTACACCGCTTAGATTTTTAATGGCGTCGCTTACCCAACTTTGCGTAAGCCTAATGTATTACAACCACAAACGTTTAATATATACACTCCAAATCGGTTTGAAACACATCTATGACTTCTTTACAAAGTGCATGCCAAGAAGGTTTTTTTTCTAAAAAATATTTGGTGTTGCTCACTTCGTAGCTTATAACTCAATGAAGATTGATATAATCTGTCAGAATCCTTAAACATTAAAGCGATATTAACAAAACTCACCTCTTCATCCTGGAATGAAATTATCTCGTAGTCCAGTGGCTTTTCCAGTTGATGACGTCCTCTTTCTATTTCTACAACCTTCAATATGATTGTATATAAGTCAGCTTTCCCAGCAACTTCCCTGGCAAACTTCCTTACAGAGCTCATCTTGAACTGCACAATGTGTTTCGATGTTTGCTACACAATGAATAGTTTATATCAGACACACCAGCATGAGTGATAACACCCTCAAATAACTATTTTGAATATAAACCACTCACTTGCAATGGTATATGTTGCTGTGCTATTTGAATAGAACAGACATACTGTATTTGAGGGAGTTGGGGGTTGCTTGTTAAGCATCACGTAGTAAATGATTCCTGAAAATAAGGTCCTCCCTTGCTCTTTCAAATGTATGCGTATGGGCAGGGTTAGTATGATTAAATTCTGGTCTATCTATGTACTTGTTGAGCTGCTCATTGTCCTTGTTGCTTGTAACCTGGTATTTAAATATAGGCTGTTGTGAATCTGGGGTTTGAACACTTTTTTATAAATATATGTGCGACCATTGTTGTCACAGGTATGCACTCTTTAGCCCTCTCTTAATTTTATTATTGCTGATGAACCGGACTGTGATCGCTAGTATATCGCAGCTGCACAGTGCCAATTTGTCTGTATTCCAATAAGCAGTTTGAGCTTAGCTTCTAAAATGACAAAAATAAATAAAGTATTCCAGTTTGGTACTTCAAAGCAAATTTAATAAGCACTAGACTATTAAAGTCTCAAAACAGAGCTTAGTACAAATTTAGTGCAATTCTTATGCTAGACAACATTGGGAGGATTCGTACAGGCATGGTCTAAAGTAGCTGCACCTTGAACGGGCGCTCACACATGAGCACAAATTTCACAAACTGGATTGGCTAGCCCAACTTAAAATGACCTTGCTCCATCCGAACAATCCAACGGTTTAGTAAAAGCACAAAATGTTAATAAGCTAACTTAGTACGGAGCGTATGCTGCGAAATGGTGCTCAGCTACTTCCTGGACACAGCCCTACTCCAGGGAGAGTTGTTTGATTACCCACTTCAGCACTCCATTCCTTGACAGAGCAGCAGATGGGCCAGCTTGAATGTAGATTGAAATGTTCCGAATTGTTTCTTCAGCATCTTGGAGAAAAGCTAGCTTGGCCTTGACATTCAGAAATTTCAAATTAAGTTTTGTGCCGGTCACATAACCGAGAGAGCACAGTGGTAAGAATTTTTTTTTTCTTAAATACTCTTGCCCACAGCAATTTATGTAGGTGTTATATCTCTGAATTTTGCTTGGCGACATTGTCTAATTAGAGTAAGATTAGGCGTTGGTTAGCTACATTGTTTTATGGCCAGATATTTGTGGGAGATTTAGGCAGGCGAAATGCATGTTTTTTCACTTACTTCTGATGCCATTGCATATAGCTCCTCAGCACTTTTCTTCAACAGCTTCTCTGCATCGATGTTGAATGCAGTGAACAGGAATGATCCAGTTTCATCGATCGCTTCAAATGTGATCGTCATCCTATGGTGAGCAGAAGAAATTATTTGACACATTAATTGGCAAGGGTACAATCTCAGTATAGACAGCCAACACAATCAAGTTTAATTATTACCTGGGCACAGAAGCCACCTTTTCCCGCCTGCATGTTTCACACTTGTAGGTATCATTGAAATCCCTTTTGCTGCTTGCCCCGCAGTGATTGCAGCCTAGGTAGAAGCGCACGTCTTTCCTGTCAAATTCAGGGACCGATACATACAACCAGTGGCGCTCGTCCTGCAGTGTACCTATAGCCTGTCGATAGCGCCAGTGTTGTAAGCATTAGTTTTGGTGTGATTATGCACGCGCATGAAGGTTTCTTTAAAACTGTAGTGGCAAAGAAATTGAACAGAGCGGTGCCTAACATGCTTCGTGATTCCACAAATGCATGCCAGCGTGCATTGCTTTTATTTGTCAGCAACTTAAATTCAGTGGTTGGTCTTCAGGTCTAAATGCAAACTGTCCTAGATGAACACCTATTCAGCAGCTGCTGCCTGGACTCTTGATCCCTGCTATGTTTCTAACGGTGCATATTTTGAGTTAGTTTCTTGGTGTACTTGTTTGGTTGTTAATACTGGTAGCTTAGCTTCTGATTAGTTGGGGTGTTATGTTGTGCCTAGGGTATGTGTGTGTGTTGGCTGCTTTTCTTTAAACAAAGGTATACCTTTTTAGCACGCAGGCTTCTTATAGTTGTTGGTGTACGGCCCGTCTGTGGCTGACGAGCTCCGAGAACTTGCTGGTGCTTAGCAGAAATGGCTGCACTATTTGCTATTTTCCTGATAACACTTATGACAGTCAAAACATGTTGTCGGTATCTTTGACACTGTGCACTGCTAAATTAACCAGTTTATGAATGTTACCAAGCATGGAGCACTTCCGCCTTCTCTCCATCAGGATTAAACTTTAAAAATGTTGCTGTAGTAGTTGACATTGAGAAGCCTGTCATGGTAGTTGCAGAGTTTAAGATTCTAAATTTTGTCAGGGGCAAATTGGTCGCTGATTTGTAATGGTATATGTTAAGTATACCTTTATGATTTGATGATTTAAGACAGGTGAAGCCAATAACTGGAAAGGTTTCAACAATGGCCTTGAGCCGTTCCCCTTCCCTGGTTGCCAGTTCAGACCAAGCTGTGATAATAAGCGGCTGTTCCGTACTGCAGGAATGGACATGACATTAGTTAGTAGTCTGAACAATTTGGCGCGCACGGTATACTTTTAACTATAAAGCCGACAGTTGCATTTCTTGCCTGGCATCCAAAACGACCAGTTCACGGAGAGCCAAGTCTCCTCCATCTGGACGGGGTACTTCACGCAGCATTTCAACATGGATCAGGATGGCCACCACATCTACAAATGGCGAATAGGCCACACGTCAACACCCAATCGCCATTTAAGCGTCAAAGCATTACCAAACTATAAACCCTACACAGTACAATACAAGAATCGTCAAATAGAAAAGCAGTGGATACCATATTTGTCGTCGGCTATGACAATCCTGGGAATTGCAGCAATGCTGATATACTCAGGACCCATAGGAGGTTTACAACCTTCAACAGGCATGATAACGGTCTGAGCACCAAAGGCCAGTTGATATGGATGCTCAGCATCTCTGCGATATTTCTCAGGCAGCATCTTGATCTTTGCGTTGCAGATTTCATATTCCATTTTTTTGAAAATAACATTTTCATATGCTGCTATCTCGTCTTCATACAGTGTAGTTCTGATCTTGCTTCCCTGCATTCATGCGCTGAAAATGAGTTTCTGAGCAAATGCATACCTACGCTCTGAAACAAGAGGTTTACACCTTGCCTAGTACTTTAACTCAAATTGATTTCCACAAGTGTGCATGAACATACACTTATTTGAAGGATCAAGACAACACATAAGAGCATGCAGTTGTAAATCAACAGGCTCCCGCTAAAATAACGCGTAAACATTAAGTTGGCATCAGAACAGCTTTGACATTTAATGGGAAGCTAATATTGCTATAAACATAGAGAGGTGAGGTCACTGCTATATGATAAGGCCTATGTTTATCAATTTATGAGAAAATAGTGCCTCAATTTACCCTCAATTAGAGACAATGGCTGCTGTTTTCATGTGGCATGGCACATTTCAGCTTAACTAATTAATTCATGATCTATGAATTTAACTCTTCATCCTGAAAAATAATCCTCTGGTAATGAAGCTCCTTATTCTTGGGTGATGTTTGTGGGTTGCTCTTCTCAATAACCTTCAGGCGAATCGAATGTGGACCAACTGTTTCACTAAAGTCTTTCACCAGGTTTTTCTCAGGTTTCATAGCGCCTGCAAATAATTTGCAGAGATAATTATTTAATTTGTTTTTAGGTATATTCCAGCATTATCTGAAATGGTAATTAAAATGCGCAGACAAATGAATACAATCAAGCGTTTGCGATAATCAAGGTACATTAGAAAAAAATACAGAGTAATGGTCACATATTGGAATATATGTCCTCAACCATTGATGAGTAAGAAATCAAATCACAGACAAATAAAAGCTAACCAAACTCAGGCGAAAGCAAATCCGCCCAAAAGGATAATAAAGAAATCTGTGATTATAGCTTCACAATATTAATCTTTCTTAGTGGAAGAAGGTGAGAAATAACTAACCTAACCATCAAAACCTCAAACTAAATAGCACCAGAACTACATAAATGATCATATTGATCTCAAATACCAGCCTTATCCACCCAAACAAAAATTGACCATTCTAGACAGCTTAAGCTTGGGTAGAACAATACTCATGCCTTAAGTATAATGCCATCTAATTCTACTCATAAATAAACTGGTCAAACAACATACAATATATTGTTTAAATTTGATGTTGCAGTTCACCTTTGCTCTTTC
Organism: Silene uniflora; assembly: GCA_018983105.1. Taxonomy (NCBI): domain Eukaryota; kingdom Viridiplantae; phylum Streptophyta; class Magnoliopsida; order Caryophyllales; family Caryophyllaceae; genus Silene; species Silene uniflora. Next base: position 8,654 of record JAGPOY010000902.1, read on the forward strand.
TGCTGTTTCAAGCCTTTTTTTTTTGCTTTGGTTGTTTGGTTGTTGTAAGGAAGTTCCCTCAATGTTGCTTCTATACTGGTCTGGTTTGTCCAGTCTTGAGTCCTGTGTTTGCGTGCTGCAGATGTAATAGACAAGCACACCACTCCATATTATGCTTTTACCATGCTGTAACCTGTCCATTACGAAACTGTAGTAAGGCGCCCCATTATTCTTTGAACAGCTGCAGGACGCCTTCCTAGTACTTCTTACTGCTTTAGATTGACAAGTACCTGTAATATACAAGTTGAACACTCCATCATCAATGCCTAGCACGACATAGCATACTGTCAACATGGGTTGTGCACTGTTCAAGTACGGGTACATACCTTTTCCTACTTTTGACAGTAAGTAAAACAATTGTTTCTTTTGTTATCTGGGTTTTGCTAATTTTAAACTTGTTTGGGCTTGTAAATCCCTTACAATGAATTTGTTGTGTTTTATTGGCGCAATGCTAAGCAAACGTCTTATTTCCTGTCAAAATTAGGCGTTGAAAGGTTCGCGTTCTTGGGACGGAGTTGTGCAGCATTCCCGGCTTTTTTAGGAATGCGTAAGCAAGAATGTAGCAACCCGAAAAACCGCTTATAGACAATCTTCTGCACATGTCGTTACCCAGGAAAGGACTGTATTTACGACATGAAAGGATTGCTTTTGAACGTCTTTTACGTCACCTAACCAAGTCTGAGTATAAATTTCTTAGCTAAGTATTACAACAAAGATAACTTAAAAGCTAAAGTGAAATGCTTATTTATTGTCATTGATTAAAGCTAGAACTTTTTAAAGATTTTAAATAAGACAATGAAGTACAGCCTAACATACTCTACTAAAGTACCTCTAAGTTGTTTGAATTGACAATACCTAATCTCTGCCACATTCACCAAATTATTTAACTTGAATGTTTATTGTTATATATAAAATAAACCTAATTTGTCTTTAATTTTAATTGTACTTTTCTATAAGATTTTGATCTAAATCAAACCGTTGAGGGTTCGCAGGGGCAAAAGGCAGTCGGCATTTGTTTGTGTCTTTTAATCTGCACCGGCTATAACTATTTGCATTAGATGTTAGACTCGGCCAAGCGCACTTTCTGTGTTGCCACCGGCAACTTTTTAAAAGTCAAGCACACGTTCATAGTAGGCATAGCTCTGAATGAAAACGTGACGAGACCTAGGGATATATAGCTGCCACTTGATGGACTATTTAGAAAGAGCACTCACGCACATTTTGATAACATCCAACGCGTAAAATGAAATACTTCCAGGCTTGCAATTTTAAGAGGTGAACCATAGCGCGGGATAAAGAATTGCAACCAAAGCTCGTATTAAATATGCTGGCAGGAAGCCCAAAAAGGCTTCCAAAAGCCTAATCATTTGATGCATAGCAAACAAGGTCAGTATAGAAAGCAAACCAGGACAGTTCTCTAGAACTGCTGCAGCAAAATGTCCTAGCGTGATTTGCATTCTCTAAACAGGCATGCCTTTGCCTCAACCAGCTCGTATCTTCAAAATGTGAATTTTGGATGCATCATCCGGATGTTGGTGCCTGCAATCAGTTCACAGTTTGAGGTTTGCTACAAAATAAGAATATAATCTGCATGTATGCCTGACCCGAGCAATTAATCTGGATAAGCTAAATTATATGCATTACCTGTTCTGCATTCCTGAACCCAGCTCGCCTCAGAATTTCGAACGACACCACATTTCGAACCATGTTCCCACTTGCATCACCTGCGGTTGGAATATGCAACACTTTCAAGTCTTTAGTTGTCCTTGCCCGCGACAGAGCAACATATAACTGGCCATGCGAAAAACAGGGTTTGGGTAGGTATACACCCACACGCTGCAAAGTCTGCCCCTGTGCCTTGTTAATTGTCATGGCAAAGCTTAATTTAATAGGAAACTGTTTCCTCTGGAAATCTATTGAGAATTTTGAATTTTTCGATGGCTTCAGTGTAATCCTAGGCAGGAAAACACGCTCTCCTTTATAAAACCCAGTCGATATTTCACACTCAATCATGTTCGGGGAGAAACGTTTGCATATGAGGCGCGTGCCATTGCAGAGACCTGCTGCTGGATCTAAATTCCGCAATAATATAACTGGGGAATCTTCTTTCAAAATCAGTTCATGTGGTGTCATCCCAGCAGGGCAGAGTGAGTTCAGGAACGCAGCCGGATAAACATTTGAGTTGTCATCAACCACGCTATCAAAGCTATGGTAAATGTGTTTTTCACCTGGATACCTCTCAATGAGCATGCTGTTAACGGAGTCAACATCAGCATTCCTTGGAGTTAATATGGCCCTTTCATTGAAAATTTCTGGGCTGAATTTTGCATGGCTAATCTCAGGAAACACGGCATCAATTAGGGTTCGCTCTGGCAGCTCATCTCCGTTTGGTTCTAAAATCAACTGCTGAGGTAGCGCCACCAAGCTGCTTTCCACCGTCTGCAGATCTCCATTACCCAATGCCAGCAGAAACTTTGAAAATTCCGGGTCAGCTCTTGCTCTGATATTTTCAGTTAAGCTAAATTTGGTTAGGTGCGGCCAAACTGGAGAGCTTACAATGCTTGCTTCAACTGCCTCTTGTTGTGTGCGGCGTGGGAGGACAGGAAGTACCTGGCGAAAGTCGCCACCAAAGACAATGACTTTTCCCCCAAAAAGTGCTGAACTACTGCATACATCTTGGAATAACATATTCACAGCCTCAATATTTTCTCTTTTGGCCATTGAAGCTTCATCCCAAATAACCAGGGATGCCTCTCTTATTAAGCACGCCAACCCGCCCTGTTTGGGCACATTGCAAGTTAAGCACTCATCAGTATCAAGTGGTAATTTAAATCTGGAATGGGTTGTCCTGCCAGTAGGTAAATTTGACGCAGCTATTCCTGAGGTAGCCGTCGGTAAGCATATTTTACCCATTGAACGGACCTTTGCATATAATGCCCCATATAAAAAAGTTTTACCGGTACCACCAGGACCATCAATGAAAAAAGCACCTGCTTTCCCAGATTTGACATGGTGTATGATAGCCTTATACGCAGTGCGCTGCTCAACATTTAGCTCCTTCCGTGAAGCTAACTGTATCAGGGGTACTGGAGCATTCAAGGCATCACTGATATCCCTTGTACTTTGCAAGATTCTTTCTTGCTCAAAGTGTAAGTGGTCCAACCCAAACTGCGAAAATGTCTTACCCATGCCCTCCAGAAACTGCTCAATCTTACCTGCTGTTAGGTGCAATATTCTTGCAGGCTATTGCCTCCTGAAATCCTCTGAGAGCGGTGTGTAATATTTTTCCCAAAAATCAGCAGGGTTGTTTGGGCAACTAAAAATAAGTATGGTCGCAAACAACCTCCTTAGCGCATTTGGCATTTCAACCTGCACAGCCTCGTCCATACACATATCTGCTGCATTATCTTGCTCAAGCACCCCCCTTTTTAACGCAGCCTCCTGAAATGACACACAGCAAACACCATCAACTGTTTTGAGAGCTTCAAAAGACTCAGGCCCTCTAACATGTGCCAAGAGCAATCTCAAATAATAACGTTCCCCTTCCCCAGGAGAAGCGTGTGCAACCCTTCCAATGACCACCCCGCGGTCTCTTGGTTTCCAAAATTTTTGCTTCTCATTCCACACAAAATGTTGTGGGAACTCACTATACAAACACCTCTTCCCTTCTTCTAAGCCTGCACTTGTCTTAAAAAATTCAGTAAGCATGGTTTTAGTTCTTCCCACGTCAGCAATGACAGTTTCTAGTTCCTCGTTTTCTGAGAATCTAACTGTCTGGCCATTCGGTGTGTGCACAGGTAAAGGTTGCACTGGCGGGTATGTATCAAACAGGTTGAATCCAAAAATCCTCCACGCTGCCTCTGGAGGTGAAACCCACCTGCCAGACTGGTACTTCTCAATTTCATCCACTAACATAGACGCAGTGCCATTTGCAACATTGAACAAGATCCGATCATGGCCTTTGTACACATACTTGTATAAATATTTCACTGCATTAATAGTAGAGCACACTTCGACATTTAAGTGGCAGTCAAACATGGCTAGCAAATAAGGGTTGTAAAGAACCACAGATCTGTTATCCATGTTAGCTTTCCTAACCAAAACTTTTTCACCGGTATCCCTGCGCCTATACAATGGATATGAGTCTTTCCCATTTGTGGTAAACTCTCTGAAGTTTTTTGGGAAATTTTTCTCACAGGCTCGCTTCCTATCCTTAATTTTCATACATACATTCTTTGGGAAATCATCACCACATGGCCCATGCATCATGTGTCTTAGTACAGCTGCTCTTAGGTGTGGGTTATCAGTTGAAGGTATTTCTGCAGAGACATATCCATCAAACTTTTCTGGAGTTGTAATTTTGTATCCAGGTTTGAGGATGATTAAGAAATGTGCATGGGGTAAACCACGCTTCTGGAATTCCACGACATTAATCATTGCAGCAACTTCACCAAAGATCTGTTTCTCCCGGATCTGCTTCCTAAGCATTGTAAGCTTAGCATGGAATACTCGGGCCACCAGTTCTGGTCTATTGTGTGACTGTTCGCCAGGAGACAGTTCTGATTTAATTTCAGGCCAGTTTGGATTGCAGGTTATGGTTATGAATAGATCAGGTTTGCCATATTTCTGAACAAGCGCCATTGCATTTAAATAACGCCTCCTCATATCCCTAGGACCTCCTATGAAGGAAGGCGGTAGTACAATCCTTTTCCCCACATTACATGCGCTGTTTTCTCCAAGCTCCAATGTATCTATAATTCCTTGGTAGAGGTCTGCGCGAATAGCCTCTTGATTCAAGCGCAAGAAGTCTAACCGGGTATTCTCAATTTTCACGTATATGTCTACAATGAACTGCTGAAATAGCCTTCCTCCTCTAAGCAGAAGATTACCAGGCCGTATTTGAATTTGTACGCGTAATACTCCCGGCAAGAAATGCGCTTATC
>JAGPOY010000903.1:0-19925 GCA_018983105.1 Silene uniflora
TTATGTACAGGTTGTTTTGTTAGCACGTGGATATGGGACGAGCTTGACGAGTCGAGACGAGTATAGTTGGCTAGAAAGTATAGTAGTCATGAGTTGTATTTCATTTATTTACGTTTATGTAATCATTAAATCTTTATATTTATAATAAAATGTTCTTTTGATCGAAGTTTTGACACCCTACCTCGGGAAACCGAGATGGTGACATCCCGAAGGTCTTGGCCGGATTTTCGGGGTGTTACATTATGTCACTTTATGCCCCGAATATGCTACTTTGTACTTTCATTGCTATTTTGTAGGTACAAGCTGTGAAGTAGCGGAAATCGAGCCAAAACTGTCCCGAGCATGCATATTTAGGAGAAGGAAGAGTCGGAGCTGATTACTCGAGCATTGGGAAGCGTGAAACCGTCCCATAATCAAGTCAAAAGGCCAAGTTGGGAGTCAACGCGAGCTGGAAGAGGAAGAAGACCTCGATCGACTACTGTTTATGATCGATCGAGTGGAATAGTAGTGCTGAAGGACTCGATCGAGAGGTTACTTACTCGATCGAGTAAGCGTGGAAGTAGGAAGTCCTCGATCGAGAGGAATTGTCCTCGATCGAGTGATATGTTTGAATAATTATGTTCGATCGAGAGCTTATTGTGCTCGATCGAGTAGGTTTTGGTTACTGGGCTTTAGGTCCGTGACAATTAGGTTTGCTTACGCATTAGGTTTTAATTACGCTCTAGCTTTATTATAAATAGGATGATTAGGTCTCTAATCAGATCTCATAATCGACGGGACGGAGGTAGCTCCTATTCCGCTGCTTGTTCTATTTTTCCGGATTTAACTTTGGAATCAATCTTTCCTTTTCAATCGGTATTTCTCTAATGCTTTATTTTAGTTATGTTATTTTCGCGTAGCTAATTCCCTTGCTAGGACTTAGGGGATCCATGACTATGTTAGATTAGTAATCGCCTTATTAGGTTCGTTGCTTATATGATCTATGTTGTTATCGCTGCATTTAATTGTTTTAGTCTAATTGAGTCGACGCAGTTAGTCTATAAACCGTAGTAAGCCTTGACCTAGACCGAAAGTTTGGAAAGGGTGAGACTCGTAGCGAACATTAGGGCACGGTAGTGAGGGCGAAAGCTACGCTATTTGTGTTTTAGGGCGAATTAAGGACCGAAAGGCGAGGTTCGTTACCCCTTAGATCTATTTGCTTTGACCTGAGACCTAGTTTGCTAGACCGATTTATCATGGTGAACCGACTGTCTTAGCTATTTCCCTCTCCTTGCTTTTCTCTTATTCTCTCTCTCTTAATCTCGTAGTTTAGTAATCAATCATACAACCCCCGAACTTGTGACCGAATAAGCGAACCTTTAACAGATATCTTGCCTCCCTGTGGAGATCGACCCTACTTCCGCTGACTACCTAGTTAGTAGACTTAGGTCTTATTTTTGGTGTAGAACGACTGATATCAGCAGCCTAGACAAGGAGCAGCACCCAGGAGACAAAAGCGAGAGAGGGCAAATGGAAGCTACCACACAACAGACTGGGGAAGCGCTAAAGGCTTGATTGGGTAGAGGAGCATGAAAGACATTCACGAAACCAAGACACTACCTGAGCGCATTACGTCTGCTGTCGAAACCAGAAGCAGGAGAATCCGGGTCCACGTATCTATCTGTCACCGAGAACACAGCTAATGTCATGCTGGAAACCAAAATATTAATTCAGTATGTCTCTGCATTCTGCAGAGACCAGGTACACATCACTTGAAAAACTAATCCTTGCACTTGTTACATCTTTCTATTAAGTGCTTTCTTATTGTTAGTCGCATCTTATCCATGTGGTAATTAGCTACCCCCTGAGAGCCATTATGAGTAAACCATAGATATCAGGAGGGATGACCAATTAAACCACACGCCTAGGTGCTTACGACATAAAGTTCGAACCTCAAACGACCATTAAATCACATACCATGGTAGACCATGTACTTGCTTTAGTCTGACACCTCAGACCTAGGTGGACAAAAGCACCATGAACCTAAAGGGAGACATGGTTAACCAGAATTCAACATTGTACACTGATAGAGCTTCCAACATAAGGGGAGCAGGACAGGCACCTGAACAGTCAGGCACCTGGAAATATCCGAGCTTGCATGATCTACAGCGTCCTGACGGACAGACACCTGAAAATTTGACACCTGACGATCACCCGCCTGAAAGGCACCTGAAAACATCCAAGCTTGTAGCGTTCTGAACCTGAAGGTTTGACGCCTGAAATGTCAGACACCTAAAAGTCTGATGCCTGAAAGCCCGACACCTGAAAAGTCAGGTATCTGAGAATTCCCGAAGCCAGACAAGTCCCTGATTAGGGACCAGAACCTGCAGGCATACGCCCTCATAACCCTGTGGGGCAGCATTCAAGTCAGGTATCTTATTAACCATGCTTATCATTTTGTATGCTACAATTAGCGGTAAACAAGGGAACGAAGATTCACATCGTCCATAGGCTCATACTCTGCCCCTGAGGTAGCTCATCAATTCATAAATCTCAGTACTTGATTTATATTTAAAATAACTACTGCCTTGAGCGTCGGAGGGTCGTTGGCCATGCCATCTGCCAGCCATAGCAAAAAGATTTCTTGCAGGACTGTCATTAGATCTCCCTGCCAGCAGGAGCGGTCACACAGGCTCCAGAACTTGATATTCTTCCTCCAGGAAAAATTGCTCCTCTGGCAGAACGCAGGATGCAGGATGTAGAATACATAACTCAGAGAGCAGAGTGCAGAATGCTCCTTGAGAAAAATTCCAGCCTGCAAAAACAACCTTCCTGCATACAGATCAGGCCACCTAGCTAGCAGAACAAGATTGCAGGACAAGTCTTTCCTCTTGCAGCTTGCAGATCATCATGCTTGCAGAATACTCCACCTCCTAACGCATATCAGATTGCTCTACCTACATGTCAATCTAATCTGCCTACAAATCAGGCAACTCTATCAGCACAGAGGACCAGCAAGCGGCTTACTCAGCATCCTCCAGTGGAATCCTAGTGTCAGGCACCTGCTCGCTAACATCTGCCAGCAGGATCCCAACGTCAAGCGTCTGGTTCTCGCCAGGATCCCAATTTCAGGCGTCTGGTCCCCAACATCTGTCATCGAGACCCCAGAGTCAGCCGTCTGGTTCCCAATGTCTGGCAGCACACAAAAGCTCCTAAACATCTAGGAGACTAGCAGCAGCCAGAAGGTTGCACCACACATTCTCATATCAGCTTCCTAAAGCAAAACAGCACAGCGATACATGGTGCCACCAACCAGGTCTCCTCGGGGCCACAACATGAAATAACAAATGACAAGCGGAAATGCATGCCTTCCACACCATAGCTGTGAAAATCATGCAGGGGGCAAAGAATACATTGTCCCCCTAGTCGCCAGAAACAAGTAGTCCAAATGAGCAAGTCAACTCACTATTGAGAACCTGAAACGAAAGCTGAAGAAACCGGAGGCATAAAATGAAAAGCAGTTCAAACACACTTCAGCCTGGTGCTCGAAGCGGAGACGGTGATACCACTAGAGATTCTGGTCCCCACCCACAGGTATGTATATATGAGAGGGGAACAGAACTAGGTGAAGATGACCAGGCGGAACAAATCAACAAAGGAGAATACAATTACCTTGAAGGTGTATAACCACCAATACAGGCACGAAATTACCTTGAAGGTGTATAACCACCTATAGAGGCACGAAATTACCTTGAAGGTGTATAACCACCTATACAGGCACAAAATTACCTTGAAGGTGTACAATCACCTATACATGCACCAGATCAGGTATCACTTTCGATAATAAGTAGTTGTAAGTGTACAAAGTCTTGTATTTTCTAACCCAAAAAAAAAAATGGTAGGCCACCATCAGCTTTCAAATTTGTAACTACTATCAAAACTTGTAGCTTTTTACTTAGACAAAATACTGGAGCCTATGTGGTCTGCAGCTTTCTGGGTCCTTGACAGGACAACCCCATGAATAGCACAGGTACTTCACATATGCTTTGGCCTTTTCAAAAGTTTTAAGCTTTTTGAGTTCTGAAAGTGCCATTTTGTGCTCTAACATCTATGATACTTTGAAAGTGTTGCCTAGAGGTGGTGGAACAAACGAAGGGGGACGCCATCGCCAACCTTCAGCTTGGTAGCTACCCTGGATACCACCTCCTCCTCAGCTGTGACGCCTCTTACGGCTCGCCTCTAAACGACATTGGTCCCCAGCATGCATGCAATTCCTTAAAGGGGTCTAGGGATCTCTGAGCAGCCAGAATCCTGCAGCACTTCTCTCGTCTTGGAGCGACGCTTAAACGTCCAGAGGTACACCACCCAGTTTGGCTCCCCCTCGGTGAATACACCTTGCGTCATGATCAAGGTTAAGTAGCCCCTCATTGCAGCGCCAAGTCTAACTCAGCCGTCTGGCTGATACGACGAGCTAGCTTAGCCTAAGTCAGCCCTTATGCTGATACGGTTGGCCTAAATTGACTCCAGCAGTCAACACGGCCAAACCCCCAGATGCCTAGCCCAGCTCCCTGAGCTGGCACGGCCAATCTGACGTGACTATTGCAGTCAACGTGGCCGACATCTACGCCTAAATTGGTTTTTTACACCAACACGGCAGCAACCTTGGGCTGGGGGCAACCATCCTTTCTATCTATAGTCAGCCTTACAGGCAGACAAAGGATGGCTCAAGCACAAGACATATATTGCATTACTAACATTTCGCAGGAATCTCCTATACAACAAGTGCACGATAAACTTGTGTCAACTACCAGATTCACCCTTGGTGACCAGATAATAGGATGATAAAGGCAGGTGGAAATTATTCCTCCTGAGCAGCTGTCAGCAAGATTCTAGCGTCACGCATCTGCTCTCCAGCGTCCGTCAGCAGGCTCCTGGCGTCTTCCAGTAGGGTCTGGTGTCGGCCACCTGTCCCCAGCATCTGCCATCTGTTCTCCAACGTCAGCCAGCAGGCTCCTAGCATCCTCCAGCAGGGTCCGGAGTCATCCACCTATCCTTAGCATCTGCCATCAGGCTCCCAGCTCCAGCCAGCAGGACCCTAGTATCAGGCGTCTGTTCTCCGCCATCTATCAGCAGGATCCCAGTGTCAGACGCTGCTCCCTAGCGTCTGCCAGCAAGGTCCCAACGTCCGCCATCAGGATCTTAGCCTCCAATAGTTGAGCTCATCATCTTTCAGTAGAAATCCACCTGAAATCCGCTTGCTGGCAAAGTCTGCTAGTAGAAATCTACAGGTCGACATTTGGAAGACATCGGCTAGTAATTGTTTTAACCTAGATTTGCCTGAATAAATCTGACAAAGCCTGGATCGAGAACGGGGTATCTAGCTCGAGTTAGGGAATGCAATATTTTTGTGGAAAGGGGTAAGTAGAAATTAAGGATGATTTTATTGGATGTATTTCTGAACAGAACAACACAATTAATCTTTCTAAATCGAGAATTACAATATAGTAGTTGATTACACTTAAGGAAAAATCTGTGTCCCCTTTACACATGGTCTAATTACTATTTATATGGTCTTCTTTTGAGACGTTGGAACCCTCAACGTCACTCCCTGGTTGCTGTTAGGTAGTTCCGGATTAATAGGGCACGTTTCCTATTAATCCGCTTTGACTGATCAACCTCAATCCTCGATTCTCCTACCGTTCTGCACGCATTTTCTGATGTTACTTAGGGTTTTTGACTGGGTCTCCCATAAAAGTAGGGACTTGACTCCTCTCTTAGCTGTACTGTCCAGGGTAGATGGGCTGGAGGGGATTCTTTCTATACCTGCTTAGCTTTGCCTCTATCCTGGTTGGAATCCGCCTTTGTTTCATGACTTCTGATATGGATTTGTCCGGATTAGAGTTATGCTGTTCTCCTTATGCTGTCAGTCTAATTCATAACCTGACCAGGCTAATATGGGCTCAACAATTGCCCCTTGACATATTATTCATGTCTGATCAGGCCAGGAATATTATGTCAACCTGTCCAGAAATAAAATTGCAAAAGGATTCATTGCTCAACTATCCGTTGAGCTGTGATTGTTCACTGTGTGACATTTACGGTTAATGGCTAGTTGAGTGTGCCTATGGTTGGAGTTTGCTGGCCCCTAGGGTTTTTACCTGTTAAGCTTGACATTTCCTTATAAATAGGAGTAGACGAGGTTTTTGACTCCCATCACCACTCGATCGAGCACAGTGACTCCCTTTCTCAAAATTAGTTCTGTTCTCAGAAAAACAATAAAAATTTCTCAATCAAAATATTCTCCAAGTGTTCTATTTAAACTATTGGGAGTAATGGCGCCAAAGAAACGTGCTGCTGCTCAGAAACCTGCTCAGGTAGTTGAGGAGGTTCCTGCTCAAGAGGAGGAAATTCTTGCTCCTGACGAGGAAGTGATGATTACTGACCCTCCTGCCAGGTCGGTGGCTTTCAAGTACCAGGATTCTGTTTTTGAGCCTGTGGGGTCTTTGGATTCTTCATTCAAGGACCCTAACTTGCTGAAAACTAATTATGATCAAATATTGCGGGAGAAGAGAATCATACCTGAGGCGGCTGAGGTATGGATACCTGAGAATTGCCCTGTCAGGGCCAATTGGACCTCAACCGGTTGGTTCTGTATTCATGAGTGGGCTTTCAAGGCTGGGTGCCAACTACCCTTCACCCCACTCATGGCTGATGTGATGCGTAGCATGGAGGTGTCTCCTTTCCATGTCATGCCTATGATTTGGAAGGTAGTGCATTTGATAGAGAATTTGTGCAGGAAGCACAATCTTACCTTGACTGCTAATGATATCAAGTCAGTGTATCAGTTCAGGAACTATTCAGACGGTCGCTTCAATCTCCGGATTAGAAGCAAAATGTCTCCCTTGATCACCAACCTTGATTCAGGGGATGATAAAGGCTAGGTGAAGACTTACATGTTCGTCCGGACAGAGACTCTTGGCCCTGGTATGGATTACTTGAGGTATCCGGCTATGTCTACTGGTAAGATCCTCTCCTGTATTTCTATTCGGACGACATATCAAATTGAATTCTGAGTTTATAATGTACCTTTTTGTTATTTTTTTTTTTTTTTTGCAGTTGCTGATTGGAAAGTGGATCCTGATGAGGGGTCTGCTGACAGGATTGCTGCTTTCCTTGCTATTCCTGAGAGTGAGCGTACCTGGCCTGCCAGTTTGTGCAAGGTGCCTTTGCCTCGTTATATGAGGCCTGCACTGGGCATTCTCAAGTCAGGGAAGAGTAGGGTTGTTCCTACTTCTACTTCTGGTAGATTTCTGGATCTTTTTTACTTATTCTTTATTATGTTTTTTCTTTTGTATTCGTTGCAACGTTCTCGTTCTCATGTGAATGCCTTTGTGTTCTGTACAGTTTATAGATCTTCTGCTAGGCTGGCCGGTTTTTCTGCTTCTACTTTGAAGGCAGGTTTGGCTAAGATTACTGAGGAGTCCAAGAGTAAGGGAGCTTCTGAGAGTGAGAGTAATAGTGAGAAGACCCTGGATGTGCTGGTCTCTTCTCAGCCTATTCCTGAGAAAATGGCATTGGTAGGCTCGCCAGGGGATGTCGGCTCTTCGAAGAAGAGAAAAAGGGTCACCATTGGTGATGCTGATGAGGAGAAAGAGGAGCCATCTAGGGCTATTGAAGCCCAGCCAATTAGACAGATTCCTAGTCTGGCTGGTGATTTGAAAGCTGCCCGGGCTGAGCTGAATGACTTTAGAGTCTTCTGCCAGGTTGGTGGCTTCAGCAAAGGCCTTGATGGTTACCTTGGCTGCTGCTACCCACCAGGCTAAAGAGGTATATTTCTTGCCCCATTCTCGTACTGTTTTTCTTTGCTTCCTTTAGTTCTCAATTCCCTAACATGTCTGGTTATTGATTCGTGTAGGCTCTGAATGGTGGCCTGGTCAGTGGATGTCAGCTGATGAACTCCCAGGCACGTATTGATGCTCTGGAAAAGGACGTGAGTAGCTTGGGGGCCAGTGAGATGGTGCAGAAATCTCAACTTGCTTCTGCTCAGGATGCGGCTAGGGCTAGCAGAGTTTGTGAGATAGCGGCCAAAAATGCTGAGAAGGCTGTGCGAGATGAGTTAGCTGCTGAGAAGTTGGCTGTGCAGGAGTTGCTGAAGAAGAATGAAGAGCTGGGGGCTGAGAAGGAGCTGGATGAGGCCAGGTTGACTGATGCTGCTCAGTATTTCTTCGGCAAAGGGCGTGTGGATGCTATGAGAGATCCTGAAGCTTCTCGGGCAACGTGGGATCCTGATCAGGATGAGAGGATCCTGGATGAGCGCTTTCCTGACTTGGCCTGTCTCGGTGCTGAAGAGGAAGAAGTGGAGTCTCCTTCTTCTCAGGGTAAATCCGGTGATGCTGATGAGGCCAAGGAGGGATCTGGATCAGCTCCTGTTGCCAAGGCAGCCTAGTTTTCTCAGTTTTTGTTTTTTGAGGTCTTCTTTTGTTGTCCATCCAGGGGAGGGATGTTCCCTGGATTAAACAGTTGTTTTGCATACCTTATCCAAGGAGGAGGTCCCTGGATAGACTTTTCACATTGGCCAGGGTTACCTGGCTGAATTTTTAATGTGATGATTTTGCTCTTTATTATTTGTGGGTTTTTGAGTAGGGAACAAAGTTTTTGATTTTGAGTATAGGTTCTTGTTTTTGTGCTGGATTTGTCTAGGCTTTGTGCTGAGTTTGTCCAGGCTTTGTGCTGGGATTGGTCAGGCTTTGTGCTGGGTTTGTCCAGGCTTTGTGCTGGGTTTGTCCAGGCTTTGTTTTGATTTTTGATGGGTGGAATACTTGCCTGTCTGGAGGGCTTACGATTCCTGCCTCTCTGGAGGACTTATTACCCATGTCAAGTCTATACAGGGAGAAATCTCCCCTGACTTGATTTTGCTGAGCACTCAGTCTTCTTCTTCTTTAAAGTTCTTGTAATTTTTTGAGGCCTGATTTTTGCAACTGAAAGTTGTATCATAATGTGCTGGTGGGATAGTCCCCAATCTTAAAGATTTGTTTGGTCTAGTATGCAGTTTATAAAATGCATCAAGTGAACAAGTATTTAAGATTCTAAACTAAATAATAGATGACTGCTATGTCTAACACTTCATCATGTAATGTGTGCACGTAAGAGATGTCAGGCAAGTAGTAATAAAAATCAAGTAGAACACCTTTATTCATGAAATGACATGTTTTGTACATATTACAACACTTAGGCCAGGTAGGAAAGACTGTGGGATTACAATTCATACCTGGACCGAAGAGTGTGATCGACATATGGAATAATTTTAAATGAGTAACATTCCAAGCTCTGGGTATCATCTCACCGTCCAGGGTTTGTAGCCTATAGGCGCCCTGGCCAGCTATTGAATCAATCAGGTAGGGACCTTCCCAGGTCGGGGCTAGTTTTCCTGCATTTTTTTCTTTTGTGTTTGGAAAAACTTCCCTGAGGACTAAGTCCCCAATTCTAAAAGTTCTTGCCCTTATATTCTTGTTGTAGCTTTTTGCTATCGTTTGGCGATAGGCAGCCAATCTGATATTGGCTGCATCCCTCAATTCTTCTGTTAGGTTCAGGCTATCCTCCATCAGGGGAGTGTTGCTGGTCACCGTATTCAGCCTACATCTGGCTGACGGGACTTCAACTTCTGCTGGGATTACTGCTTCACATCCATAGACTAGGGAGAATGGGGTTTGCCATGTTGCTGTCTTTGGTGTTGTCCTGTCAGCCCAGAGTACATATGGCAGCTCTTCAGCCCATTTACCTTTCTTTTTCTGTAATTTCTTTTTTAGGCACTTTATTATTATCTTATTACTTGACTCTGCCTGTCCGTTTGATTTTGGGTAGCCTGGCGTTGAAGTGACTAGCTTGATGTTCCAAGACTCACAAAATGCTATAGTCTTGTCACCAATGAACTGGCTTCCATTGTCACAGACTATCTCTGATGGGATCCCAAATCTACAAATGATGTTTTTTCTAATGAATGAGATCACATCCTCTTGTTTGACTTGTCTGAACGAGTCTGCTTCAATCCATTTTGAAAAGTAGTTCGTCATTGCTAGCATAAATACTTTTTGCCCTGGAGCCTGGGGCATCTTGCCTACAATATCAATTCCCCATTTCATGAATGGCCAGGGAGCGGAAATTGAGTGTAGCTCTTCAGATGGCTGGTGGATGAGTGGTGCATGGATTTGGCAGGCTCTACATTTCTTACTGAATTCCAAGCAATCAGCTCTCAGTGTAGGCCAAAAATAGCCTGTTCTGAGTACTTTACTTGCTAACACTAGTAGAAAGAACCCCTATCACGACGCGGTTATCATGGCGTTTCTAATTGAAACGACGCGAAAAGCCCAATATGAGGTCTATAGTGGCGGTTTAAGTAAGAACCGACATGATAACATAAGCTTTTTATGGCGGTTAAAAATAAGAAACGCCACCATAGGTCAATTGCGACGGTTCTACTAACAACCGACGTTACGAATGATGCTAAAAGTTAATACAAAATTATAATTTTTTAGACTAAAAAACCGCCATGATATGTTTTTGTGTCGGTTTCTATTTAAAATCGACTTTAATATAAAAAATGAAAAAATAAAAACCTCCAAAATAACAACTGACTTCAAAAACCAATTAAAACAAATCCACCACCTATCCCCTACTATTACAAAAGACATCAAATTAAAGAGATCACTTATAAGAAACCAGTTAGACTTTCGACCCGGTTTCTTAGCCTTAGACACCATTTATTTTTCAAAACCGCTCTTTATTAAGAAAAAGAGATGTGTTAAGTATAAAACCGGTTTCTTAGCTTTAACCAAAAAAAAAGGAAAATACTTTTACACTTTCCTCATTACGGTGAATAAACAACTAGGCCAGCCAACCAGCCATTTAATCACATAAAATGGCCATTTCCTCCCCTCACGAGTCACGATCCATACACATCACCAAATTAACCACTCGATTCACCACCACTTCTTCTGTACTCAGGTCTCATGCATCTCCTTATCCGCTCCATATGATAGGTAAATCTCTCTTGAATAGTTTCATTCGATTTAGTTAGCGTATATGGGTAATGTTATTTGGAGTTCCGATTTATGCTACATTGGTTGCATTAGGTTTTTTGAAGATGTTATTGTTGTTGTTTGACGATTTTAGGCGAGTTGCTCTTAAAATTACGGTTTTACTGAAAATTTGATTGATTAGGGTTTGAGAAATTGAGAGATTTGTGTAAATTTCGAAAGGGGGCAAAGTTAGGGATTTAGTGATGCTTTAATTTTGCAGTAGTTATGCTTTTGCAGTAGTGATTTTGGTAAATAGGGATTTATAGATTTGGGTAAATTTCGAAATGGGGTAAAATTAGTGATGCTTTTGCAGTAGTTATTTGCTTCTTCAACCTCCAAATGTACCTGACAATCTGTCAGACGATGGTGATGGCAGTGAAGAAGCCAAGATTGTGACAGAAGTTTCTTCTAGAACAATAGGGTCAATTTAGCTATGAGGTAATTTATTCCCTTGATGGATTTAAATGTGCATTACCTTCTGACCTTATATGGTGGAGTATGTTGTTTAATTCATCGTAAACTTGCATATGACTGTCTTGATGTTATACGACTATCTTAATGTGTGCTTGTTCGTTCGTCTGCTGTTTTTCATGTCGTCACGATGTGTTTTGCTATTCTCCTTGTGTACTGTCTGCAGGTTTCAGCCTCTAGTCCTATTTTCACCCCTCTGCTCAGTGGTTTGTTTTTCTAGACCATAGAAGTTTATCTTTTACATGCTAAAAACTAAAAAGAAAAATCGACAGTATGTGAGCATGACTAAATGTAGCTACATAGATTTATTTTCTTCTATGGGTTGGTATGTCTAAGCTTCTTAATATTAATTTCTTCTATCGAAGTCTAGTTTTAACAACTCATCACACCCATCACACAATAACCCAGAATCGACAACAACCACTATAATCCCAGATCCACCATCTCCAACGCCGCATGGCTCTGTTCGCACCAAAAGATTTGGTATTTTCTTAGTCTTCCAGCAAATTATTTGTTATATATATGGTAGTATTTTATATATAGATCTGGCCATATGGGTTTGTTTTAGGCTGAAGTGGATTTAATTAAATTTTGCCCATTAATCAACTTTTTTTAATAGTTTTAGGAAATAAAATTGTTCTTGCAATCGTTTACATGAAATTACTGGATGAACTGCTCATTAATCCCTTACAGGATTTATGGTAATATAGTATGTGTTCCAATTATTGTTTTTGTCAACACAGAATGATAATAGCAGCAGCCACAAACACGACAACATCCTTCACTTGCTGCTCTATTTATGGACCTGACCAACTCATTTCTCAACCCGGAGGCCTTCCTGAGACTCTCGATTATCGCGTCTTCTTTGTTGGCAACAAGGTATCTTTCTTTTTCAATCATTTCTCTATTTTATTTGTCTATCTAAGTTATAACATTTACTTGTGCAACTTGGTTTAGTCAAGTGTTGGTATTCTCTTCTCTTGACAAAATGATAACGTTTACTTGGATGTATAGCTACTCCAAATCTGTCCTCTTGTTCAAACATCCTGACTTAGAATGCCACGAATGGTTCCTTTGATCAAATTCGAGTAATATTGATTCAGTATTTTATTCAGTACATTATGACGGAGACTTATCATTAGATTGAATATCTAGTACATTTAGGCATTTAGCTAGGTAGTTCTCAACTGTGTTACTCGGACACGGATACGAAGTATCGTATCCGATACGTATCGGGGTGTCCGACACGTGATTTTGAATTTTAATGGATACGGGAATACGGTCAAAGGAGTATTTTGACTAGTTTATAGATACGGATACGATACGTCTTATTATATATTTTTTCATAAATTGAGAAATATACTACTTTGAATTGTATATTTTCTGTTTTTTTATTAAGTACTACAAGACACTATCAAAAAGTGAGAAAATAAGTGTTAAAATATTGCTTATACTCAGTAATAATTAATAGTCACTTTACAAGTGTCACCTTCTCACACACACACACCTCTTTTTATAAAATTAAAACCCTAAATTGTTAACTAGCCGCAATGCTCACCTACTCACTTTTATACTTTCTCTCTCTTCCTTCTTTTCTTTTCTCCCTCCTACAGACTACATATCTCCCTTCTCCTCTTCACGAGGTCTTCTCCTTCTCCTAAACTGCTCCACACATGCAATAAAAGGTAAGTTTTTTCATTCATTTTTGCCGTACTCGAATCGTGTCTGATTTCGGCGTGTCAGATACGTGTCCCGTGTCGTATTCCGTGTCGTGTCGTGTCGACACGGAATACGCCGGAGATGTGACGTGTCCGAGTAACTCTGGTTGTCAATTTAAGGTTGATGGATGTCATAGACATCGTGAAACTCCTATATGAGAATATTCTCGTTGAGCTTGTTGACTTTAGTTTCATTTTGGGATTATTCATTAATTTTGACGAGTTAAGTATACATATATCTGGTGAATATTTAGAATGAAATGAGTGAGCGTCTATTAGATCTTAGAGCAAATTCCCGGCCTGGTGATGTTAGGAGGAAAATTAGAATCTGCTACATTTTTAAAGGTGCATACAAGTTCCTATGAGTGGCAAATATTTTATATAAAGCTATAAGTGACTTGCTGGAGTTCTAGTTCTCATGTATCAATTGTCAGCAGAGATGTTTAGATCGAAAAGGATGACTTGCTGCAGTTGTTGCAGGACTTATAACAATTATATGTCCATAGCATTGCAAACATCTTACATGAAAAAATGAATTTGAACTAGTGCATTAAATAACAAGCAAGAATTACTTGTTCACAGCAATTGGAGGGTGACTAAAAAGCCAAAACCCCTCACAATTGCAAAGGGTATTGAAAGATGGTCGTATATTTTTCTGTGATAATTAATCATGTTTCTGAGGAAAAAGGTTTGTGAGTGCTAGATAGTTTTCCGTCTATCTTTATGGATTTGGCCGATTTTTCAGCTCGGACTTGTAATTACTTTTCACAGGCTGCTGTGGATTTTCTTTTCCTGTACTTTTCTAGGTACACTGTTGCTTAATGTAGCCAGTAGGTGGTCACCTGAAGTCTTTAGACTTTGCGGGAGATGTTTTTTTACAATGGTTGGTTTACCATTGATAAAGAACTATTTATTAGAATACAATTGGTGCATGTTTGCTAATGGGAAGGTATTGTCAGTGTATGTTTTCATCATGTATTTTCAAATGATGGGAAGCTCGTCATAAAAACAAGTCAATATTTTTGGTATTCATTCTTTTTGAGACGTTTAGTCGGTGGATTGATAGTTCACTGTTTATAGTCTCTTAGGTTGATTTTTTTTTTTAGGAAAGTAGGACGTTGGTTTAATAATGTTCAGTTTGATTTTCTTACTATTTGTTTTGTTAAATGTATCATTGCAGATTTAAGAGTGTGTCAATTGACGAGATGAAGGATGACGATATGGAGGAAGTATTAAAGAGGTGTAGGCTACCAACTGTTTAGGGAAGTGTTTAGGAAAGATGTAATGTTGATTAGTCTATTAACTAAGCTGTGTATGTACGTGATTATTTATACACTTGGATGTATAATATTATAAATGTGATTACATTTCTATTAATAGGTGTCATTTGTTCATATAATTTATGGGATTATCAAATTTATGGGGAGGTGCTTCCGAAATTTCTGTAGCAAATTATTATTTATTTAAAAAATATAAAATTTTATAACGGCGGTTTCCTTTAGAAACAACGTAAAAAATTAAAATATTATGAAATTAGTTTCACATTTTATGGCAGCTCTTCGACAAGAATCCGACGTTATAAATTACCTTCAGTGGCGGTTCTTAATTTATAACCCACGTTATACAGATAATGAAATGCTAAAATACAATTATTGAAAATGATATGGTGACGGTTGTATATACCGTTATCGTGACGGTTACTGCATAACAACCGTCGTTGTAAGAAACATTATTATGGCGGTTTGTGTTTACAAAACCGTCATGTATAAACGACCTATTATGACGCTTTTAGAACCGCCACGAAGCTATTATGACATGGGCATAGACGACGGATCCTAAACCTTGAAAAACCGCCATAGAGAGAGGTGTCTTCCTTCTCTCTAGGGTTTCTGATTCTCTTGCAAATGGCGAGGAAATCTATACCCAAAAAATCACACAAAAACAATAACTCCAAATCTCGTGCTCGAATTCGTTTGTCTTTCACTAATCTTCGGGAACAATTTCTTGATAATATTGATCCCATGGCGTCTTCCTCAACCTCACAGGAGCGTTGTGATGTCCCACAATCTGTCCAGGCAAAGGGGACTATGTCTGTTAATGAATTAGTTGGGATACCTGAATTGAACCTTGAGGCAATTGCTGAAGAAACCCCAGAAGAACCAATTAGGGTTGAAGATGCGAGTGAGCTTGGAAGTGAAGAGGAATCTGAGGAAACCTGGACCCAAGTTGGCAAATCTGGTAAGGCCTCTTCTCCTAAAGCTTCTGCTACTCCTCCTATCCTTCAATTTACGAATGATGATGTGCAATCTGAGATTGATTACTGGAATACTGCCATCATTTGTTATGTGTTGGGAGGGAACCCGAGGTGGGATTCAATCACTGAACATGTCAAAAGGCTTTGGGGCAAATATAAGTATGACAAGCTATCTTTTTTACCTAATGGGGTGTTCATTGTTCGATTCCCTACTATGGAATGTAAAGATTTGGTTCTTAAACAAGGTTTCCCTATGTTTGAGAATAAACCCATTGTGATTATGCCTTGGACTGAAAATGCTTCCCTGCATAAGACGGCTGTTCCTGCAGTCCCTGTATGGGTGAGGCTTTGTGGTTTAGGGCTCAAATTTTGGGGGGAGAAGTGTCTGGAAAAACTAGCTGGTCTAGTGGGAAAATATGTGAAAGCAGATGCTGCTACAATTGACAAAACTAGATTGGGCTATGCAAGGTTGATGGTTGAAGTCAAAGTAGGGCAGGATTTCCCTGACACACTGTATTTCAATGATGAGAAGGGACAGCAACAAAGTATTTTAGTTGAATATGAATGGAAACCATTGGTGTGTACTCTTTGTAAGGGTATTGGGCATCACCAGAATGATTGCAGGAAGAAGGCCTCAACTGTACCTAAACCTGCTCCTAAGATCACTCGGGTATGGACGCCTGTAGCAAAATCTGCTCCTAAGGCCCCAGCCCCAGTAGTGGTCTCTCAGGATGTTTCAAATGCTAATTCTGGTGGTCCTACTGATGCTAATGCCATGCTTACTCCTCGAGCAACCTCTGAACCTGATAGGGGATCTACTGTTTCAGCTGACATTACTTATGCTGCTGCAGTGAGATCACCCCCAAAATCACCACCTAGAGGTCCCATTGTTACAGAGACTATTGCAGGCAATCAGGGGTGTTTAGGACTCTCACCAAAATCAGTTATTAATGAGCATGGATAATATAGGATGTTGGAATGTAAGAGGTATGAATGATATAAATAAGCAAGTAGATATTAAATGGTTCTTACATCAGAATAATGTAGGTCTCTATGGCTTAGTAGAAACTAAAGTTAAGTCTGCCAATTTTCATTCTGTCTTAAATAACATAGGTATGAGATGGTCTGGTCTCAATAATAATGTACATCATCCAGGGGGGAGAATTTGGATCATTTGGATTGCTCAACTCTATCATGTTAACCTTATAGACAGTTATGATCAACAAATCACTGTGGAGGTCACTGACATTGGATCTGGATTGAAATTCTGGTTTACAGTGGTTTATGGATCCAATTCTGACACAGAAAGATTGCAACTTTGGCAACAATTATGTGGCATTAAGGACTTATGTAATGGTGCTTGGTGTGTGAGTGGTGATTTTAATAGTCTTTTGCACTTCAATGAAAGAATAGGCAGTAATGTATTATAGAGTGAACTTGAAGACTTCAGGACTTGTGTTGACTACTATGAGCTTACTGATATTAAGACACAAGGCTCATTCTATACCTGGAACAACAAACAAGGGCCTGCAACTCGTGTGTTTTCTAGGATTGATAGATTCTTAATAAACCAAGCCTGGATGGATGCCTATCCTGAAAGCTATGCTTATTTCATGAATGAGGGGCTCTTTGACCATAACCCATGCATATGCTATAGGAGGGTTGAGGTCTCTATCAGAAAGTCTCACTTCAGGTACTTCAATATGTGGGGGCAGGCTGATGAATTTCCTGCAATTATTGAAACAGCATGGCAGAGACATATTGCTGGTGTTAAGATGTTTCAGGTTGTTTCCAAGTTAAGAAGCCTTAAACCTGATTTGAAGAAGTTGAACAGAAGTAAATTCTCAGATATTGAGAAAGCTGCTGAACTAGCTAAAGTTGCTCTTGATCACCTTCAGACCCAAATGCATCATCAGCCAAATGATCTTCACATTAGAGAAGCTGAACAGAATGCAGCTAATAGATATGCCATACTTCATAAGGCTTAGTTGAGCTTTCTTAGACAGAAAGCCAAAGTGGAATGGCTTAAGGAGGGTGATGAGAACACAGCCTTCTTTCACAGACAGATAAAAACCAGACACATACATAACAAGGTGCTTAATATACATGATGTTCATGGACACTTACAGACTGAACCTGCTTCTATTCAAAATGCCTTTCTTGAGTATTACACTGATCTTTTGGGAACGAGCAAAGTTACCAAGCCTGTCCATTATCCCACTGTCAGGAGAGGAAGCCTTATCACTGACCAGCATGTTGCTATGCTTATGCAGCCTGTTACTCATGATGAGATCAGACAGTGTTTCTTCTCTATTCCCTCTTCCAAAGCTCCTGGTCCAGATGGATTTTCTAGCCAGTTTTTTAAGGATGCTTGGAGTACCATTGGGACTGAGGTATGTGATGCTATTCTTGACTTCTTCCACAATGGCAAATTACTCAAACAACTGAATGCAACCTTGGTCACCCTCATCCCCAAAGTTGCTCATCCTTCTAGTGTATTAGAATTTCGTCCTATTGCCTACTGGAACACTATATATAAATGTATTGCTAAGCTCCTCTGTGCTAGATTGAGTGAGGTACTACCTGACATTGTGAGCCCTAACCAAGGGGGTTTTATTAAAGGTAGAAACATAGTGGAAAATGTGCTAATATGTCAAGATATTGTTCGTTTGTATAACAGAAAAGCTGTGTCTCCTAGGTGTCTGATCAAAATTGATCTTAGGAAAGCTTATGACACTGTTGAATGGTCCTTTTTACATAACATGCTGATTGCTCTCAAATTCCATGACCACTTCATTCAACTTATTATGACATGTGTTACTACCACATCTTATTCCCTATCAATCAATGGCAATTCTTGTGGGTTCCTTCAAAGCAAAAGAGGGCTAAGACAAGGTGACCCATTGTCCCCTCTTTTATTCACTTTGTGCATGGAATATTTATCTAGGATTCTTAATCTTGTGGGGACTCAGAATGGCTACAAGTTTCATCCTTTATGTGGGGCTATTAGGCTTAATCACTTGCTTTTTGCTGATGACCTCCTTCTGTTCTCTAAAGGCAATATCAGTCTATCATGTGGATGTTAAGGGTCTTTTCTACTTTTTCTAATGCTAGTGGTTTATGCCTGAATAGAGAGAAATCTGATATCTATTTCAATGGTGTACATGGGATGGTAATGAATGACATTATGCAAGTTTCTGGCTTTAGAAAAGGATCTTTACCTTTCAAATACTTGGGTGTCCCTATTTCTTCAAAGAAGCTCACAAAGAATGACTATATGATTCTAGTGGACAGAATTACTAGCAAAATAAGATCTTGGGGGGCTAAGCAATTGTCATATGCTGGGAGAGTTGCACTTATCAACTCTGTCCTCTCTAGCCTGCACTCTTATTGGGCAAGTATTTTTCTCCTACCTTCTGGAGTTATGACTAAAATTGATACTCTATGTAGAAATTTTCTTTGGGGAGGGAAGGATTCCTATATGAGATCCCCTAGTGTGCAGTGGGAGAGGTGTTGTAGCCCTAAATCTGAGGGGGGACTGGGCATTAAGAATTCTAAGGTTTGGAACAACGCAATGTTAGGCAAATATATTTGGTGGCTTGCAAGTAAGAAAGATCATTTATGGGTTAAGTGGATTAATCATATATATATGAAAGGCAGACACTGGACCAACTACACTTCTCCTGCTGATTGTAGTTGGCCTTGGAAAAAGATTGCCCATACTATGACTTCTTTCAAGCAAGCCTATACTCTTGATTCATGGCTCAATACTGATAAAGCTTACCCTGTATCTGCTGGTTATCAGTGGTTGAGACAAACTCATCCTCAGGTTCTATGGAGACATGTCTGTTGGAGCTCATTGAATCTACCTAAATGGTCATTTATATTCTGGGCAGTTCAGCTTCAAAGGCTTTTGACTAGAGACAGAATGTTTAGAATGGGATTTGGGTAGGATACTTCATGTCTGCTCTGTGGGGGGAATGATGAATGTCATGCTCACCTCTTTTATCAGTGCCCGTTCAGTGATAGATGTACCAAGTTATTGCAGGTTAAGTTGGGAGTTCAGTTTCAGGCTAGCAATCAGTGTCAGTGGAGCTCTAATGGCAGAGCTAGAAGTCAATTAAAGAGAAGAATTATCTGTGCAAGTCATGTGGGGATTACTTATGCTATTTGGCACGCTCGCAACAAGGCTAGGGTTGATCACTATGTAATTAATCCAGCAAGCATTGTGCACCAGGTTTTCATGGCAGTTATGACTAGATTTCGAGCAAGGAATACTTCTGTAATTCCTGTCCGGGAGCAACGATGGATCCAGCACCTGATTAGTTAACATAGAGAAACTATTTGGTGTTATCAGTTTTTGGTTTTGAGATTGTAATTTTGTTGTCATTCTTTGATTCAATTTTGTCCCTGTGATGTACATTTGGT
>JAGPOY010000904.1:0-10920 GCA_018983105.1 Silene uniflora
AAGACCGTCAAATTCACTCATAAAATCAATTCCCGTAATAAGGTATTAATTAACCCGTATCCCATACGATTAATTAAATAATCAATTAAGATCGAACTCCCTTAAGATATGACCTTAAAGGGATCAACCGATCGCCACCATCATATGACGGTAATGTCAAACTCTAGACAGCCAATCATTACCGGTAAATATTGATCAGTTGACAAGGAGTAACTTTTCCCAATTTGTATTCTTAATATGGGATTTTAAGTACGTAATTAGAAATTACTATGACGCATTATTGTCGAGGACATATCCTCCAACACCTTCTTTATGTAAGAGCTAGTTTTGCCTGCTGATGTATCCTTAGTATTCGGGAAGATTTTTCGTAAGATAAGATGCCGTGTCTTTGAAGATTCTAATCCTGACATTCTTGTTGTGATTCTTGGCTACTGCCTGGTATTAGAATGTTATCCTGATCCTGGCTGCATCTCTCAGTTCTTCTTTTAGGTTCACGTTGTCGTTTGTTTTTAATAGTGTCCAGGCCGTATCTTGGGGTTGGTACTTGGACCTTTGCAAGGATGATTCTTCAGCCAGCCCATCTACCTTGCTTCATAATCAACTTCTTTTTCAAGTAGTTTATGACCACTTTGTCGCTTGATTTTGCCTGGCATTGTGCTTTTGGATATCCAGGAATGGAAGTACCCATGCTTATATAACATTCAGCATAGGACTCCGTTGTCTTCTTTCTTGAACGAATCAGTTTCTATCCACTTAGAGAGATAGTCGGTCATGACCAATATGAATATTTCCTGCCCAGGAGCCTGGGTAGTTTTCCTATTAAATCCGTGCTCCACTTCATGAATGGCCATGGTGTGGAGATTGAGTGCATGAGTTCTGATGGCTGGTGGATGATCGGAGCATGCTTTTGGAAGGCTTCATATTTTGTGATGTAATCTAGGAAATCGGCCCTCAGGATTGGCCTATAATAGCTAGCCTTGAGCACTTTGCTGGCCATGCTTCTTCTTCTATTGTAGTTGCCACAATATCCATCATTCATGTGCCCCGGAGAACTTGCTTAGTTTTCCTGTGGTTTAAGACATCTCAAGTATGATTTAGCTTGAGATTTTTTTAATAAAATGTCAATGATAATTGTATAAGCAGAATCTATGATCTTAAAGGCTCTTACCTCATGTCTATTCCGTAGCATTATACATAGTAGAAATAAATTATAGTAAGGTTGGGTCTAAGGATTAACATCAACATTAACATGACATACCTGGTCAGGCTTGCTAATAACATTCCTAATAACATGTTTAGGCAAATGAACAATAGAGATCTTGTCAAACATGGCAAGGCTAAAATTTGGACCAAGGCTGACCCGGGCATCAGGATGGGTATTCATGTCTCTTGCTATTTGTTTAATTGCAAATGAATGAAACTTTGTGCAAAAGGTTTTTGACATATTCTAAGATAGCATTATTTTTGAATCCTTTGCTGCGTAAGTTCCATTGATTTGGTTGGTAATTAAGACTAAATTAGTTTTTTATCTTTTTATGCTGCATACCAAGGTCTATACATACCCTGAACCCTACTATGAGAGCTTCGTACTCTGCTTGACTTTAAATATAAAGCTTACACCACGTACTATTATGTTCTCTTGTGGCAAATTTAGTACTAAACCTAATCTTGTCCCTTGCATGTTGTTTGCCCCGTTTGTGTATAGGTCCAGCCCTAACCGAAGGTCTGGGTGTCTAATTGGTTTACTTCTTTTTATAAGTATGATTCTAGGTTTGAACTGAAATCAGCCACCAAGTCTGATAGGGCATGAGATTTGGTTGCTAGCTTAGGTTCAAAGGTGACATCTTATGTGCTAAGTCGGACAGATTACTTGGTCATCTTGTTGCCTGATAGTTCAGGCTTCCTCGCAACTAATTTAATGGGGAGGTTAGTCCTAACTATAATTGGGCGAAATTTATAATTGAGACGAAACTTAATTCATAGCTAAAACACATTTTTCAAGAAGGCATACCTCATTTCCGCATCTAGTAGACTTTTACTTACATAAAAGGCTGGGTACTGATCATTATCTTCCCTGGACAGGAACCAGGCTTGTACTGACTTTTGTCTCAGTCACAGGAATATGAATTGATAGTGATTCCCTTTTGCCTGGCTTGGCTAGTAACGCAAAAGAAAAAAGATAGCTTGGAATGTTGTCTGATGATCAGGAGTTCCTGTGAACTTTATTTGTATCCTCTCCATGGTGGTTAGAGAAAGCTTTGCCTGTTCTTGAAAGCCCGAATAATAATATGTTCAGGGTTGCAACCTTTCCTGCCAACTTTTAGATGTCCCTGGCTAGCTTTGGTGATTGAAGCTCCAGTATTACTTTAATCTGTTGAGGACAAGCTTCTATGGCTCTATTGGTTCCATTTTAACTTATAAAATTACCACATAACACATAAAGTTGAACTTGGCAGGACTAAAATATCGTTCAAAGGATATCACAAGTAGTTTTTAAATGATTTACATGAATTATTCAATAGCAGCCATGCTGACTAGCTGGTCAGAATATATAGATTATATCTCTAATTGTCCATGTATTGTCAACCATTAAAGTTAACAATTCTATTTGTTCAAAGATTCTGATTCTATGGTGGACAAGCTTGATATATAATACGAAAGAGTAAGTGATTAAATGTGAAAATTCATTATGGTAGTAATATAATAGAGCTAAGCATATCGGCAATAACACGTCAGTTCAGGCTGATTTATCTCTCCAAAAATAATCAGGTCAGGCTAATATATCTTTGCAAAATCAGTCAGATCAGGCATGACAAACAAAATCCGGCAGGTCAAACATTATTAATTAACAAAAATCAGGCATGTCAGGCATGACCAGCAAGATCAGGCAGGTCAGGCATGATTAATTAACAAAAATTAGGCATGTGAGGCATGACTAGCAAAATCAGGTAGGTCAGGCATGACTAACAAAAATCAGGCATGTCAGGCATGACTAACAAAAATCAGGCAGGAGACAGGTCAGGCATGAGTAGCAAAATGAGGCATGTCAGGCATGACTAACAGAAATCAGGCAGGCCAGGCATGACTAGCACTAGTGTATCAGGACAGACTAAAACAATCATATGTAAGACGGTTACTGTTTAAAATTATTTGATCCATAATTATTTAGGAGTTTGAACTACCATGACATATTTATTTAAATGTTGTAAAAAGGATAAGGACTTATCTGTGCAGAAATATTTGAACAGCCTTGTTGGGCCATGATAGGGACTTTCTCCCCTGTGCAATTTTGCTAAAATAACCCTTATGATTCATTCCCGGGCTACTGTGCTACATAGTGCTGGTCAGCATTCCCTGTGCTGATAGGGCTGGTCTATCCTGATTGGGTTCTTTAATGATATTCAGGCTTGGTATAACCGTTCAGGGTTGAACTGATTGTCCAGGCTTGTAATTATGCTCAAACCTGTGCTGATACTGTCCAGGATTGACTTTCAAGCCTGTTCCGGCCAGGCCTAAGTTGTCTAGTCAGCCTTGGATTTTGATGTTCAAGGTTACATTTCCTAAGAACATAAAATTATTAGAAATAAGAAAATTAATTGTACAAGTAAGATCAAAGTACCAAATATTAAGATATATTGTTTGGAGTTTGCGAAACTTGTGTTGGAGAAAGACTTAGCTTTGAATTTCTTTCGTGCCAAATTTGCTCTTGAACTCTGCATTCCCATAGACAACGCTGTACTTATGGTCATTGGAAGGGCTTTTAGCTTGTCTTGACAACATTTTCCTAGGATCTAACATTGTTTCATTCAAGGTGTACGGTTGTGGAAATTTTTGTATTTATTTTTCTCAAGGCTCTCAAAATTGTGGACAAGAAAAGATCTTGTAAATATTTTTTGTAGGATTGATAAACTAGTTGCCCCACGGTGGGCGCCAATTGTTTTAACCAGATTTTGCGCAGCCTGGAATCCGACCAGGCTATGCAGGCCAGGGTAGATTATGGTGAGGTAACTAGTATCATCCTATTATGATGGTATCATGGTTGTAACTTTGCAGGGTTGATTATAATGTAAGAAGAGACATATTAAAAGTAAAGAACAATTAAGGAAGACATAACACAAAGATTTATACGTGGAAGAACCCTTGAATGGGAAAAGACCACGGGCACCAAGCCAGGAGAGGATTTCAATATGTATTTTGCATAATATAAGAACAATGGTGTAGGTTCTAAATAATTGTTGTACTTGTTTTAGGTAGAATAGATGAGAGCGAGATGAGCCCCCTTTGAATGAGCTTCTTCTTTCTTATTTATAGCCCTCTAACTCCTTCAACGGTCGTTCCCTTATGACTAGGAAGTAGCTCATAATCTGTAGGATCTTCTCCTTGAGAATAGGAATTGGTTGCTTCTTTGTAGGAGCTTATCCTCTATTATAGTTGACCGTTACTTGCTAATTGTCGCTGCCTCCTTATTAGTTAGATAGGGTTTAATTGATCATCTTATGTAGTAGAATATGTGGACTTAGTCTCCCTTGAATATAGGAACAACCCATGACTTAGTTTATTTCAACATGTGCTTAATTCCTTAACATCCAATGTTTGTAAATATCTTCTTCATATAGTATGATGGTCGTCACATTTATCCCTGCACACCTTTCCTGGCCTGCGCCTAAGCCTGGCAGGCTGAACTGCTCTGTACGTAACCCTGACAATGTCCGCTGTACCCTGGTAGTGTTTGCTGTACCCTGACAGTGTCTGCTATACTGTACTGGCTGGTAATAATTCCTGACCTGAGCTGCCCTGGCCAGTAGATCCACTATGATACCCTGTCCGTCTGATTCAGTCATGTTGCCTGCCACATTGCCTGGGTTGCTACGCTAGGCTGTCCTGAACGATACTATTGGCCTGAATTCTGCCCTGGCGGTAGTGTAAATTTCAGGCTCAACAAAAAGCATTTAGCAATTATGGATGAAAGTAGCCTAATTTGACACCACTTGGAGGTGACTTGTTTGCATCCTCTTAGACTTAGTGAATTAGAGAACTAGTATCTATAATGGAGTGTGTACCCTTGAATTATTTCCCTTTTGGATGATTTCCGCCACTTAGATGAGGAAAGTGGTGACTTCTTTTGTAGATGCATCAATTACTTGTTTTGTGTACTTAATGTTGAATGCAGCACCATTTTGGCAAGCCCCACCTTCCTTTGCAAGAAGGTATCCTACCTCATGGATACCTTGCAAACCCGCTAATTGTCTCGTATTGGATATGCTAGTAGTAGTAGTAGTAGTAGTAGTAGTAGTAGTAGTAGCTAGTAGTAGTAGTAGTAGTATAAATAAGGGCCATGGTTTTAGTCACCTCTTTGCTCAGGACGAGCAAAGGTTCGGTTTGGGGATATTTGATGTGACCATATTTGATGCACTTTTACCCCCCTTAACGGACTAAGTTTTGCATGCTCTTACGTAGTTATCAGGGTCTTTTCTTGCTCTTTAGCTTTCTATTTGCTTTTCTATTGGATTTGATCTTGCTTGTAGGTAAAGGAGCTAAATCGCGCATAAACGGAGCATTTCGGAGCTAAAATGACGATATCCAAGGACCTAGCATGTAGAGGGGACATAATCAAATAAGCTAAGTAGAGCAGCTCCCACGGGCTAGGAAGCAACCCCCAGGGGTTTTGAAGCAGGGTAAACGAAGAAGGAGCACATAAGCGTTGAACCCGGACGACCTAGTCGACCCGAGCGGGTTCAACATGACCCGAGCGGGTCTACTCGACCCGGGCGGGTCCGAAGGAAAAACGACCCGGGCTGGCCACTTCTGAACCGGGCTACTCCTCAATACTACGCCATGTCCTTGAACGACACTCCACCTCAACTTAACCTAATCTTGTAATCACTAGAAATACCCTATTTGTAATAATTTTAAGGTTAAGCTTCATTAGGCCTTCTTATGCCTCCCTAGTTTAGATTAGGAGTAGATTAGTTTAATCATTCCGCAAATTACTTCAATCTTTCTTCAACTATTTCTCAAACAAAATCTAGTATTGCTATTGAAGAATCTTGGGTTGTATATGAAGAATTGACAACTCTTCATCAATCAAAAGGGGATTCCCTCTCTATTTCCTTTATTATTGTTCATCCTCCTTAAGTTGGTATAATTCCTTACTCTTTACTCAATTTATTGTTAATCCTTGTTAATTACCTTGATTGCTTTGTTCATCATGTTTCTCCTTGCTATAATGTTTAATTTGTCACCATTATTTGCATGACTCCCATGATGATGAGTGAGTAGTGACCTTGTTAGGATTAGTGGGGGATTATGGGGGATATTAAAGGGTAAACCCATATCTTGATGAGTTGTTTGGTTGATTAAATTGTTGTTGTATTATCTAGCCTTCTAGTGCACATGTTATGTTTGATGAAATGTTTGATTGACAACCTTGCATGAATTCTCTACCGTTTTGACAAACCTTGTAAGATCGGAAGCCTTAAGGATTGTTAGACTTACCTTTCAACCAACCTTGTAAGATAGGGAGTCTCAAGGGTGGTTAGACCATGCACTAGACTAGTAGGAAGACCGGGTGTACGCAGAAGCTAACCCGACTCGACCTAAGGGTTGTAGGAACAAAAGTTCAAGCCCTATTCTACCATGACCTTGACCAAACACTAGACTCATATCCTTGGACTACTACTTGATCACCCATATGAATCCACTCTTCTTAGCTTTTCCTTCTTGTTGATTTAATTCTTGTCATTTATTGTTTTCCATTAGTTTAGACTACAAATAAACCCCCTATAAATGTGACACTTGCATGATTAGAGTAGATAGACTTAGAACTTGATACACGCCGTCCTATGGGTTCGACATGTACTTACTACTTTGCTAGTTTGTTGAGTACAAATATTGTTTGATGGATTAACGA
The DNA here is from genome assembly GCA_018983105.1 of Silene uniflora. Lineage (NCBI taxonomy): Eukaryota > Viridiplantae > Streptophyta > Magnoliopsida > Caryophyllales > Caryophyllaceae > Silene > Silene uniflora. The sequence continues at coordinate 6,911 of JAGPOY010000904.1, forward strand.
CACATCACGTGGTATCAGAGCTACGACTCGATAGAGAAAAGTTTTAGTTGTTCAACAATCCTTCTAAATTAATCAATTGTTACCTAATCAAAGAATATTTATAGTTTCCTTCTAACTTAGCATAGCAAAGTCCTCTATCATGATACATTGGATTATGCACTGTGTGACAACTCCAAGTTATACTCTTTTACTCGATGGGTCACAGTTTGGTTTCTTTAAGGGGAGGAGGGGCCTAAGACAAGGTGATCCCATGTCTCCTCTATTATTTACCCTTTGCATTGAATATTTAACTAGGATACTTGATGTGGTGACATAGAGAATTGACTTCAGATTTCATCCCCTCTGCAGGGCAATGGGCTCTGTCACCTTGCCTTTGCAGATGACCTTCTACTTTTTTGTAGAGGAGATGTTTATTCTGTGAAAATCCTTATGAGAGCCTTACTTACTTTCTCTAATGCATTAGGACTCAAAATGAATAATGAAAAGTCTGATGTATATTTGAATGGTGTCAATATTGTTGATGAGAACAGTATTCTTGAATTATCTGGTTTTAGGAAAGGTGAGTTTCCCTTCAGGTACTTGGGTATTGATATCTCTTATAAGAGATTAACTAATCACCAATGTAACCAGATTGCGGATAAACTGGTTCTGAGGATTAGAAGTTGGGGGGCAAAAAAACTGAGCTATGCAGGAAGACTTACCTTAGTTCATGTTGTACTGTCTCAGTTGCACTGCTATTGGGCTAGGATTTTTCTGCTTCCTAAAGGCATTTTGAACAAGGTGGAAGCTATATGCAGGAACTATTTGTGATCTGGAACTGATAATTACCAGAGAGTCCCTGTTGTTTCCTGGGATACATGCTGTTTGCCTAAGGAACAAGGAGGGCTTGGACTGGTGAAATGTGTACAATGGAATATTGCAGTGATTGGAAAGTACACATGATGGGTGGCAAATAAGGACAGTTTGTGGGTAAGATGGGTACACCACATCTACATAAAACAACAAGATTGGTGGTCCTATTATCCCTCCATTAACTCCAGCTGGGCTTGAGGCAGATCTGCAAGGTTAAAGAGAAGATTAAGGGTGGTTTTATGCAACATAGATGGGATCAGCAACCTTACCAGATCAGTGTCATTTACCAGTGGCTCTTGGGTGATAGCACAAAGGTTGGATGAATTCCATTTGTATGGAATAAGCTTTGTTTGCCAAAGGTTAACTTCATTAATTGCCTGGCTGTGAAAGGTAGACTGACAACAAAGGAGAGATTAATGAAAATTGGACTTCCCACTGATGGCATCTGCTTTTTCTGTGGCACTGATCTGGAGACTATGTCTCACTTATTCTTTGATTGTGAGTATTCTGATAGATGCTTGAGTATTTTGCATGACTGGCTTGGATTGGGGTACTCAGGAAATCTAGTGGATTGGCTGTTGAAATGGAGAAATCGTGGCCTGCTGAAAAAACAGGTGGTTATGGCTAGCTATGCAAGTCTTATTTACAACATTTGGATATGCAGAAATCAGGCTAGAGAAGGACTGGTTTTGCTGCCCAAAATAGTCCTCAGGAAAGTTCAGTCCAGCATCAAGTTTCGTTTACAATCTATGAATTTATGTAGAATCAACCATAAAGATAGGGAATGGTTTCATGAGAAAATGCTAATAGACTAGATGGTTTTGTACTAAGTTAAGGAATGATGTGTAGTGAGGCTATTATGTAAGGTCCAATTCCCATGTATTGGTCTTTTGATGAGCTTAATGAGAATGTTCACATTCTACCAAAAAAAAAAAAGCATAGCAAAGTAAGTCGGAGTCGAACCCAAAGGACAATTAAAAGAGTGCTACTCGATTTATCTACTATTCATGCAAGGTTATGTCTCACAAGGTAACAATTGATTAATTTAGAAGGATTGTTGAACAACTAAAGCAAATTAAAGCAAGTAAGATGTGTTTGAAATCAAATAGAGGGGAAGCACTAGGGTGTCATGGGGTCATATAAGATAATTACGGGTAGAATACATGTGGTCAATTATCGGGTTGATCGATTGAGCTCACGATGAAATAGGGTCGGGACTTTTGGTTCTACAACCCTTAGGTCAAGTGGGTTAGCATCACGCGTACACCCGGTTACACCTACTAGGCTAGTGCATGGTCTAACCTACCGTTGAGGCTTTCAAATCTTCAATTACAACCCAACTACTCTTCAATCTAATCTATGATTTTTGTGGAAAGATTAAGCTAGATTAATGAGTAGTTTGAGTATTGATTACAATAGACTAGGTTTAGATCTAATAATTCCCTAATTGTTGCCTCCTTAAGCTAATAGGGGTATTTATACTGAGTACAAGAATTAGGTTAAGTGGAGGTGGAGTGTCGCTCAAGGACATGGCTGAACTTTAGGGAATAGCTCGGGTCGAGAAGAATCAGCCCGGGTCATTTAGCCTTCGAACCCGCTCGGATTGATGACAACCCGCTCGGGTCGGGCATGACCCGTTCGGGTTTCTCTCGAGTCGCTCGGATCGGCCGTGCAAGTCCTCCCATTTGTGGCGTCCTGCTCCAAAACTCGTGGGGGTTGACTCCTAGCCGCAGGGGGCTCCTTTACTTAGCTCCAAAACTTGTCTTAGGCATTTGGTTACGTCTCCTCTACATGCTTGGTCCTTCGATATCGTCATTTTAGCTCCGAAATGCTCCGTTTATGCATGATTTAGCTCCTTTACCTACATGCAAGCTCAAATCCGATAGAATAGTCAATATCAGATAGGAAGCTAAAGAGCAAGAAAAGACCCTAATAAGTACGTAATAAAAGCATGGAAAACTTGGTTCGTTAAGGGGGTAAAAGTGTGTATATTATGGTCACATCAAATATCCCAAAACCGAACTTTTACTCATCCCGAGTAAAGAGGTGACTAAAACCATGACCCTTATTAATACTACTATTACTAATATATCCGATACGAGACAATTAGAGGGTCTTGCTCCGCCCCTTCAACTCACAACAAGATACTTATGAGGTAAAGTACCTTCTTGCAAGGCAAGGTGAGGCTTGCCAAAATGGCGATGCATCCAACATTAAGCACATAAACATAGCAAAGGATGCATCTATCAAAAATTGTACCACTGTCCTCATCTAAGTGGCCGAGTTTTATGTATCAGAGTCAAGTAGGAAATGCCGTCTCGGGGTGGTCTCAACAAGGTGTCAACTCCCTAAATCTAGCTCAAGCATACAATAGTGACAACAAGGGTGCCAAGAAAGGAATTCTAGGCGGGTAAAGGGGAAAACAACGCTAGACTCCCTAAGACTCCCTAAGACTAACATGACCCACACAAGATTCGACTCATCTTTTAGACTCTTGACCACATATGACTTAGAAACCGACTCTCACGGGTTTCGCTCGTCGCTCATTACCAAGAACGGGTGATTTATGTAAACAAGTAACCAAAAACACTCACTACTACGACTTATGAAGTATGCCCGCAATCTAATGTGGTACTTCATCCTACAATCGTAATTAGAAACATTATGCACAATTTAAGAGGCAAAAAGGTTGTAATGGGGCTTGGGACAAGGTCAAAAGGGATCGGCACAAGTGCCGTTTGGATATGTGGAGCTAAATCGAGTAAAGTAGCCACATATCTACCCAATGTACAAGGTCAATTACAAAAGAGCTTCTCTTCTTCAAAATATGGTGAAGTAATCACCATTTCTCAAGCATAAACTTTACATAACAATGCTCATTTTGCAAACATCAAACCCTTTATTAGCAACTTATTTTCTTATCTCTTTTTGATGTGCAAGAGATGTTGCTTATGACTAAAAAGCGGTAAATCAAGTATTTTCTTTTTCGTCTTTTCTATTTTTGTTTTTCATTGCATTTTCTTCAAAAACCTCTTTTTTTACACCATGTCCAAATAGGCTTTCATAAAACTTTGAAGCTCAAAATAACCCATGCAATCGAGGTTCCAACCCAATTATATACAACATGACTAACTACTACAACTTACTCAATAGGGCGA
>JAGPOY010000905.1:0-19899 GCA_018983105.1 Silene uniflora
ACCAAATGATGAGAGAGGTTTGATGTGTTGTGATTTCTGATTGTTCTGGTGTTGGGGTTTTCGATGTTGAGATCCTTTTCACGTTGAGAGTGAAGGAGTATTTATAGACTTCCCCTTTTGTCCTGTAGTGGCCAAGTGGATGTAACAAGTGGCCAAGTGGACGTAGCAAGTGGAATGTCTTTTCTGCCCTTCGCCGTGTGGACTCATGGCAGGCCGGCAGGCACGCAGTGTCTACGTGCTTCGTCGGCTGGATGTGAGCTCGCGTAAGCGTCTCTCGGCTGGCTTGATGTCAGGCCGAGAGAGTCCCTCGACTGGCTGGTTGCCAGGCCGAGACCCAAGTAGCTCAGTGCTGTGTGACTTGAGGTCAGTGAGCACCGAGGCCGTATGCGTCCCTCGGCTGGCAGGTTGCCAGGCCGAGAGAGTCCCTCGGCTGGCTGGTTGTCAGGCCGAGAGGGTCTAGCAGCCCAATGCTGTGTGACACGTGGTCAGTGAGCATTGACTCTAGTCAAGATGTTGACTCGGTCAGCCGGTGCAGAATATGCCCCATCAGTTGCATTGTTTGAACATCCTACCTGCTCCATTGTTATATTTGTTCATCCTCCGCCAATGTGCCTATATATGTTATTATCATTATTATAATTAAGTTGTGAATACTTTTAGACATATGGAAAAAAGATCCTAGCTACATAGTTACCCCGTATATATTATTAGAGGAAATTGAACATCACCGATTCACCGGGTTCAAAGTTCGAATCTTACTACTCTTCGGCCTCTTCCCATATATTGTACTTCCACATTAGCCCCAGGGCCGGCCCTATGGGCTGTCAGGGTTGTCAAATAACAAGGGCACAAGTTTAGAAGGGGCCAATTTGTGTGGAATTAGAAGTCAAATAAAATTTAGTACATGTAAAAACAAATTATAATAAGGCAAGTAGTCTAGTGGTTTTGCATCTTACCAAATGACAAGAGGTCTTGTGTCCTATCCCCCATAACCTTCTTTCCACCATTTCTATATTTTTTTTTTGAATTCACATTGATAATTTGATAGGCCCATTTCTAATTTTTTTTTTTTTTTTAAATTCACTAAATTGATAGGTTCATCCATTTAATCCTTTACTTATATTTTAGTGGGTCAATTGAATTTAAATAAAATATTTTTACACTTTTGAGATTTTGTGCGAATTGTGTTCCTCATCGCATAATTTGTCCAAATTATACAGTCGGTAGACTAATATAATGAAGCTAATATCTAAAATTTGAAATAATTTTGATCTTTTGCGGTTTTTTGACGATAAAAGGGTAGAATTATAAGGTACTCTCTCTCCAATTCTCCAAATTCAAATCATTTTTTGCTTCTAAATTTTTTAAGATAATGACACATGAATTACTCTAGAACAATTTTTTTTTCCAGTAGGTCTTGCTTGTGACAGGTCGGATCTTGCGACAGGTATTTTGTGAGAGAAAATGGGTAGAGGGGACAAGGTGGGCACCCCCCACGTGCTTCTCCACTCACCCTTGATGGGTATTTTGTGAGAGGAAATGGTATCCGTCATTCATTTGTGACGGATAGTGTCCGTCACAAATGAGAATTTGTGTTTTTTTTTAAGGAGTAAGGGCCACGTTTTACAATTTTGCCTAGGGCCTCATAATGTTTAGGACCGGCCCTGATTAGCCCACAACAACATTTATGCGTTAAATAATTATCATAGAAAAGTGTCCATACTTTATTTTGAGCCACTGGTAACTTGGTCGGAATCATGAAGATCGTATCAAATTTGTAATAAAAATTTGGGTTTTTTTGTCAAATACCACCTTTAAAAATTTTTTTTTTCCAAACACCACCTTTAAAAAAAAAAAAATTGTCAAACACCACCTTTAATAAATTTTTTGTTGTCAAACACCACCTTTTGGCCAAAGTTTTGAGCGCTTGTAATGGGGCGACTTTCACTCGATGTTTGAGATAGTAAACGAGGTCGGTTTGAGGTGTTTTTGGACTCGTTGGAAAGGTGGGAGTACAGGCTTTCTAGCGGTTGTCAACACGGAGGTCAAATGTGGCCTTATGTGGGGTAGATTTGTGCGTAAAGTAAGGCTGGTCACAGAAACGGTTAGAAGTTTGGGTTTACAACGGTTTGTTAGAGGGGTTTTCAAGGGTCTTTTAATGGGGTTATGATGTTTTGTTTTGTTTGAAATTTGGTATGTAAGTTGAGGGGAGTGAAGGGTATGTCGTAGTTGTGTTGTTTGTGGTGGGCGTTGGTTGCAATTGATGGTTCAAAGGGGAGTGAATTGACCCACGAAAATATCCTATTTCGACTTACATAAACCCCTTGTGACCAGCCTTACTTTACGGACAAATCTACCCCACATAAGGCCACATTTGACCTCCGTGTTGACAACCGCTGGAAAGCCTGTACTCCCACCTTTCCAACGAGCGAGTCCAAAAACACCTCAAACCGACCTCGTTTACTATCTCAAACATCGAGTGAAAGTTGTCCCATTACAAGCGCTCAAAACTTTGGCCAAAAGGTGGTGTTTGACAACAAAAAATTTATTAAAGGTGGTGTTTGACAATTTTTTTTTTAAAGGTGGTGTTTGGAAGAAAAAATTTTTTAAAGGTGGTATTTGACAAAAAACCCTTTATCTTATGCTAAAAGACTCTTCCATTACACGCTAATCTAGAATGTGTAAGTGGTGTAAGTCTTGTTTAAATGAGTATTTATCTTAAATCTTAAAACGGAACAGGTGATGGTTATATAGACCATTCTTTTTTTCATTTTTTAGGCTATATGCTACTCCATCCATACCATACAAATGGTGACATGGTAAAAAAAACGGTTTTTAAGAAAAGAGGGTAAAAGTAAGGGCAAATATGGAAAGTAATGTTAGGTTGGTAGGGTAGTAGTTGGGTTAAAATATTGTTAAATGTTGAGTTGGTGGGGATTAATGGGTTATTATTTAGGTGAAAGATTTGGCCCACTAATGGTATAAGAGTAAATAATAGGCTATTTATGGTATGTAACCATTTGTATGGTACGGCTGAAATAGGGAAGTGTAACCATTGGTAAAGGCTTTTATTCTTGTAATTGGCTGATTGGTTTCCTCTACCAGAAAATACAATTAGCTAGCCAACAAACTTGTAATTTATCCAAAATGAAACAAAGTTAGTGGAGAGTGTTGTACTAATCTTGCATAATCCCGGTCAAATTTGAAGGCTGCATTAATTATTCACCATGCAAACATAAGAAATTCCAGGAGGATATTTCATCTTCTTATGGTGTTTGATGATGAGTATGGACTATGGAGGAAAGGGAAAGAATTAAGAGTTCCAGTATTATTGTTTTTAATTAATGATTTTACTTTTTTTTTTCATAAGTGACCTGATAAACAAGTAGTTGGTTACCTGGTGCATTGTGAGAAAAATAAGTGCATAGTTCAAATTAATATGGGTTAAACTATAGAATGGATTAAAATGGGAAGGAGAGACATAAAATGAATTATTCCTATTAAATAACCCTATATTTAACCTATCTTAAATGAAACTTTTGTGATTTAGAATCTATGCATATTTTAAGTCACGACATGAGCTTACTTCTTTTGACTATTTACCAATAATTTTATTACCATGGTAGGGCCATGGACAGTAACTTCGAAATTATAAACACGAGTTAGGCTTTTTATGGTTCTTATCTACTTACACAAATTCCATTTAAGACAATACTCCCTCCATACCACACCAATGGTGACATAGTAAAAAAAACGGATTTTAAGAAAAGAGGGTAAAAGTAGGGGCAAATATGGAAAGTAATGTTGGGTTGGTGGGGTAGTAGTTGAGTTAAAATATTGTTAAATGTTGAGTTGGTGGGGATTAATGGGTTAGTATTTGGGTGGAATATTTGGCCCACAAAGGGTATAAGAGTAAATAATAGGCTATTTATTGTATGTAACCATTTGTATGGTACGGCCGAAAAAGGCAACTGTAACCATTGGTGTGGTATGGAGGGAGTATTATCGTTTAAGTTTAAGACGGGTCAAGTAATATACCATTTGTGATATATATAAGTCAAATGTATTATTTTTTCTTATATATTCTTATATACACGTAAATGATATGTATTTAACACTTCTTATGCCTCAAGACGGATAGTGGCGTCTTAAGAATGACTTACCAATGTACTTAAACATTATTATTAGCATTAATTTATTGTTGTTACGGTGTTACCTCATCAAAATTTAACGATAGTATACGACGATATATATGAGGTGTAGGGTAAGATTATTAAGGTAGAGAATTAGTGGCTTTCGCCATCTCTGATCTTTAATTAATCATTTTTAGCTTTCAAGTATTAAGAATTTAGGCTATTTTATTAGGTGACATTTCCAACTTTTAATGATGTTTTGTTTTGTATGCCAATTGCCAAAGCCTGAAAGCCGCCTCTAATTAAATGATTAATTAACTATTGGAAACACAAATTGTTAAATGAGACGGTCTTATGTGATGACGGTCCTATAAGACAAATTGTTAGGGCTTGTAAGGCAATTAGGGCATTAGGCCACTAGATATGTGTATTAATTATAAATGGCCCAAAAGTCGAAGCTCGGCCCGACAGCCAACACTACTTCACTACTTCGGACTTTGGGAGTTGGGACATCCCAACCGCGTTATTTGACACACGGAGTAGACAATTAGACACGTCATGCTAACCCAATCTGATAAGGCTGACCCAACATATAAAATTAAACCGAGAGCATGTTTGGCCTAGTTTGCTTAAAATGTGTTTTTATTTTTCAAGCTTAATTTTTCAAAAGTAGTTTTCGAGAAATAGAAACATCAAATAGATGCTTCTAATTTTTAGGGCAAAAACATGGTATTTGGGTTTTTAAGAATCTACTATTAGCTTTTTATGATATGTTTGGCCAAATAGTGTTTTTAGTCCAAAAACACTTTGAAAAGCAATGTCAAACACACACTAAAAAATGTAACCTGAACTTGATTAGATAGACCTGAACTCCCGATCCAACCCGAAAATGACCTGGCCCATAATAACTCTACTCGATGTGACCAAAGAGAATGGTTAGGCCCGAAATAACCAAACAACCCAATATGGATTGACCCGAGGCCAAAAATGATGTGATAATTATTGACTTGAACTTGACCAAGTTGACCCATTTACGACTATGAATCATCTCCATTTTTTCCCTCTCCACTTCCTCTAATAGAACGCTAATAAATTATTATCCCTCCTCCCGGTCTCCAACCAATCAAATAATCAACTGTTAGATCGTTTCAAAACAAAATTTAGAGAGATTAATAAGAAATGGAAGGAAACGGAGAGGACCCCAATTGACCCACATGTATACGCAATCGTATCATTTTGATACATACATACATACTCTGTGTATATATAATTGAGATTCTATAAGACCGCCTTACAAGAAAATACTCTATATTACTCCTAAAACAAATACTCGTATATGATCCAATATACTCCGTACCTGCTTTAATACAATTTGTATGATTCTATAGCAGGGTCTAAGGCCCTGTTCTTTTGGACTTAATTCCAGTTCAGTTCAGTTCAACTATTTTCTTTACAAATTAAAACTTACTTCAATTCAGTTCAGTTCAGCTCCAATAAGTTCAGTTCAGTTCAGTTCCATTCAGTTCAGTTCAGTTCAGGGTCTAACTCGTTTTGCCAGGTCTAACTAAAGTTTATAAATAAAAATTTCAAACATTTACACCAAAATTTTAAAAATGTTATAAATATACTCCCTCCCATTCATTATAATGTTCCCTCTTTCCCAAAATGGATTATTCAAGTAATGTTCCCTTTTCCTTTTTTGGTAAATTTTACTCTTATTTTATTCATTCCTCTCTCCTATAGTCAAACCCCACACAACTCTTTTACTTCTATTTTATTACTTTTCGTAATGTTTTGGCCCCACAATTCTTTATTTAATTCCTAATAATTCATCCTTCTCTCCTATCACCAACCCACACAACTATTTTACTTATAATTTAATACTTTTCCTAAAGTACCGTGCCCAATGCAAAGTAGAACATTATAGTGAATGAGAGAGAGTATATTATTAAGACACGTATTAGAAAAATCGTTTACACTCCTACGCAAATCCATTTAAACAACACACCCCCACACAACTCATAAATGCAATTAAAAACGTAGTCACCCCAACACCATTTCTTTCATTACCTCCTTTTCTTACACTCAAACTCAACCACCCCGCGAGTCAACACTTTAAAAATAATTCCCCCGCCATTTAAAACCATTAATTTTTTGTAAAAAAATGCAGTCATCAGAATTCGGCTCAAGCCGAAGGCTCAATCCCGGCGACTTTACGGCGGCTTCGCAAGCCGCTGTAATAGTCGCCATCAAAGCCGAAAGAACCGTCTCTAAAGACGCCTTCAAGTGGGCCCTCTCTCATGTCGTTCGACCGGGAGACTGCATTTCTCTCCTCGCCGTATTTCCTGATCGTCCTACAGGTCTTTTTACGTAACCTCGTAATTATTACTCATTCCGTCTCACTCATTTGTTTACATTTGATTAAAATACTCCCCGCAAAAAATATAAAAGTAAACAAATAATTGAGACGATTTTATAACAACTGTCAAGCATTACGACTGTAGTAATTTGTTGTGAATTTGATGGAAGAATTGTGATGAATGTGATTAATTGTAGGTAGAAGATTGTGGAGTTTTCCTCGGATTACGGGGAATTGTGCCGGAATCGATGACGGAAACTTGCCGGAGAGGATTAGCGAGATTTCGGAGTTGTGTTCTCAGATGGCTCGTCAATTCAATAATCAAATTCAGGTAATTTCGTCGATTTTAATCAATAATTAATTAAGTATTCGAAATTATTAGTGTTTGTTGATTGTTAATTTAGGTTTAGTAAATAATTAGTTGATTTTAGAGTGATCCTTAGTTTCTCCACAAATTATAGAATATAAGACGGTTTTATATATAAATGAACCGTCTCACACTGTAATACGAGTAATTGTTATAGTTTCTCTGGTATGTTCTGTAAATTTGTAGACCTGATCAATGTTGACATGTTGTTGGCCAGATTATAGCATAAAACGTTCTTACAGTGTGAGACGGTTCATTTATTTGCTCAACACTCACTAATTACTAGCAATAAGTGAATGTTTTTGTTATAAGAAAGCCGTCTCACACTACAAGACGGTTTTATTCTATAATTTGTGTTGTTGTCGATTTTAAGTGGTATGTTCTGTAAATTTGTGGACCTCAAATGGAGGATGAATGTTTGCTGGCCAGATTATAGTTAGGAAAGAGTTCACCTAAAAGCTATGTGTGGTAGTGTGGTTTTTGTCTTCATCAGCTTTTAATTCCATATTTAATGTTTAGGTTTGTTTCCTAATCCATTCTTTACTGTTTTTTGTGTTTTTTTCCTTGTTTTTCTCATTAGATTGGCAGGATTAGGCTGTTCAGTAGATGTCATAATATTCCAGTAGATATTGATCTCGCGCAAATTAATATAATCAAGTATAGATCATCTTATCATGGAATGATTTATCCTCGCTAAAGACTGCCTTAAACTTAGATAAAGTTTCGACTCAATGATACTGTAAATTGAAATTCTGGGTTTGATTTGCTACAATGAATTTAACCGATGTTTTTTTTGTTGAATCACGAGTATCTCTTAGCGATTCTTGGGACAATATCTCTGGGGTACTGAAGATAACTCGACTGGTAGACCCCTCTTAAAAGTTAGGACTCGAACCCTTAACAACATGTTTAATAGATGAGAGCTCTTACCAATCATACCAACCAACTTTGGTATAAATTAAAGCGATAATTAATGTATATGTATGCGAGTCCTTGAGTTAAGTGGCTTAGTGGCTTGTGTGGTTCTGTCATAATATTCTTCATGTCAGAGCTTCATATTATGATATCAAATGCCCCCAACTAATATCAGTACAATTATGGTATCTAGTATGAATGAATGGGTCATCATGTGATTTTTCCCTGGTCTCATTCCATGTCTCTTTCGTCACATTCAATTTTTTTGGCATCTAAGTATCAACTGACAGCTGATCTACATTGCATTTAATTCCAGAAATGTAGACAGTATCGGCTGCAAGTGTTAGCCATCTACCATGATGTAAGACCATCCCCAAGCAAGGTCAATTTGGCCCAATTGACCTTGCTTGGGTCAAGTTAATTACAATTAGAACAATGATTAACTTGACCCAATACTTGATCAAGGTCAATTTGTGTCAATTTTTGACCTAGGTGGAGTAAAATGACCCAAGAATTGACCTCCCAATTGACCTAGGTGGAGTAAAATGACCCAAGTAAAATGTTGGAAAGTGGAAAATGATTGGAATATTGACCTAGGTCGTGACATTTTGCTTGGGAGGGTAAAACTGGGTCAACTTAAATAAGGTAAGATTAAGAGTAAAATTGGGTATTGACCCAATTAAGGTGATTGTTACTTGGGAATGGTCTAAACATTTTTGTGCCTCATAATGAGTGTGAAAAACCAAACATTAGAGTTCGGGCATAGGCCGGCCCCCATATTGCCTAGTTTCTGTATGGAAAATGAGACTGTATCACAAGGGGGTATTACTAAAATTTGCACGTATTTTGTAATTGGTATCGGGTATCGCAATAAAACATTGTTGGAATGACCTTCAGATCCTTAACAAACGTGTGTAATCAGGTGTCGTGACACACGGCACGCATTGGAAAGCAACCATTTACTTAAGTGACTATCAGTGATTAAAATTGAAGAGCTATTATTTGGCTGTAGAAAATGATGGTTATGGTATTGGTGTTTTTGTTAAAGTAGTAAAGAAATATGTACTGTGAAAACTGAAACTTTTACAGTATCAGTATTTACATCATGACATATATTGTGAAAATGATTGTTGGGTTGTCTAGTACTATAGCTCATATAGCAGGACCAGCAGAGTTGCTTTACTTTTGGGTAAATAAGTGGTCATCAAATAAGTCATACTCCTTTATTAGTTGCATAAACTAGAAAGTAATAAAAGTACTGCATTCCTGTCTGCAAACTTTCACTTTTGTTGACCTACACATGTAACATTTTTTTCATTTTTTCACACTTTTTTTCCAACACTTCTTTTTGGGTTTCAGTCCTTTTCTTCATCTTTCATACTTTAGTTTGAATGTTTGTGGTGGGAAGAAATAACTGGCCTTTTTAAATGCAGAAGTCAAGACTCTTTTTACCTTCTGCTTTTTCTGACTCAGTTACATTGTCTGATGAAAGTAGTGCTTTACTGCAGTGAAAACTGAAAAGAATGTAATCATTTGGAAAATCCTCTCTCATTTATGTCCTCTTAACTGAATGTTGGCGATTATGCACAAATTAATTCTAGGATTAAGTGGACTTGTTAGAACTACTATATTTCATGATACGGATTATGGAGTAAATTTTAAAGGTCGTCTAAGAACGCAGCTAATTTCTGTACAGTTAAACTAGATAAATTATTGCACTTCCCATCCGCAAGGGTGTAGTATATAAAAAATGGCTGTAATTTTAGGGTCTCAGGTTTTGTTTGTAAATGTGTTTTTATGTGTTGATAGAGAGTAAGGACTTATTTACATTCAATGTGCATATTGTATAGGTGAAAGTGAGAGTTAAGGTTATACTAGGCTTGCCTGCTGGAGAAGTGGCAGCTGAAGCAAAGAGAAACGGAGCCAACTGGGTCATATTGGACAAGTAATTCTACATGAAAGTATTATTTCTTGTTTCTTTTTCGGTAACTTAAGGTTTTGTCTTGCTGTAACTCCCAATGTTAGACCTGAGACCCCTGAAAATATTCGGCTTCAATTAGTGAGACCTGGGCTCTTCTGATGGGAACATTGACTACTGGCCATTGGTTTATAACTACTTTATACAAACATAATTGCTTAAGTTGATGCTCTTTAAGTTGATGATGATGGTAGTACTTTTCTATATGATATGGTCAAGTTAAGAGCACTTATACAGTTATACGACACAACAACAAAATTATCCGAGTGCCTCAGACCCTCAGTGACTCGCCAATGATGAGGTAAGGGGGATTGAACTTGTGGATCATTTCCCTTGTGTTGAAGTCATAGTAAGGTTATTCCAGATTCAAAGAGCAGAGCACTGACATGAGTACTCTAGTTCATCTGATACATAATGCACTTAACTAATCCGAGATTGTGTTACTTACAAAGGCATTTCTATCAACATTATCGTAAAGTATGCTTTCAGCTGTCAAGGGAAAAAATATAATTTCTCCGACTTTTCACAAGTCTGAAAATTTGTATATAAAGCATCAAGATTCAAGACATAGATGATAACTAAAACAAATGGTTATCGATTGATGAAAGTCTTGCTGCAAACTAGTGTACAGAAAAGGATGGATGTTGCCTCTTAGTAACCTGTACTGATTTTCATTTAGGGATCAGCCCGCTGAAAGTATGTTAGTAAGGCTCATATATTCATGTGCTCTATATAATCATCATTGTTACGTTTTTCATTATGTCTGAAAAAAGGTTTTTAACCTTTCTTTCCCAGGTTTGTAATAGTGTTGAAAGTTTAGCTCAAGATACAATCTCTTGTTTATTTTCTTGCAGAAAACTCAAGGAAGAACAAAAACATTGCATCGAGAAGCTTACCTGCAGCATTGTTGTGATGAAGGGTTCTCAACCCCAAGTTCTTAGGCTTAACTTGGGATACTCAGATGAACCATCGACTCCTTTCTATTCGGCTACCTCTTCTCCTGCTTTAGATAGTGGCAGACTGGAGAGCTTCAGAATGAAGCATTCTACTCCTATAAGCAGCCCTGAATACCCTAGTAGTTCTTTCTCAAGAACAACTGGAGATACTTCATTGGGAACCTTTGATTTGCCGCCTTCTCCTTTCCTTCTGTATGAACAAAATCCCCTGTTTGAACGGCCGGACAAAGGAAAAGAAACACCCATTTACTCTCCACTTGAGAGTCTTGAAATCGACAGGGCAAAGCTAATATCAACCTCTAGGAGCAACAGGTATGATACATTGGGGGACCCAGAACTCCAAAATTATAACAAAAGGGCTTTAATACCTACAAACTCCCGATACTCCCATGAATCTAGATCTCCAGCTTCTATGCTCGTCGTTGATAACCTTTTTAAACAAGAGCGTGATGCAAGAAATGGTATACTAAAGATCGACAAATATCACGAAGTAGGTGAAGTCAACAAGGCAAGTATTAGAGATTCCGTCTCCATTTCAAGAACTTCATCTGCACCTCCTCCACTATGTTCGATATGCCAGCACAAAACACCCTCATTCGGAAAACCTCCAAGACGTTTTAGTTATGAGGAGTTGGAGACAGCTACAAGCGGATTTTCAGATTCTAATCTCTTGGCTGAAGGTGGTTTTGGGATTGTGCATAGAGGAGTCTTAACCGATGGCCAGATGGTTGCTGTAAAACAATTGAAATTTGTAGATTCTCAAGGAGATGTAGATTTTTGTAGGGAAGTTCGGGTTTTGAGTTGTGCACAACACAGGAACGTTGTCTTGCTTATTGGCTTTTGTCTTGAAGATCAGCACAGAGTTTTGGTCTATGAGTTTATCTGCAATAACTCTCTGGACTTCCACTTACACTGTAAGATTTCCCTTTCTATATAGGACTATAGGAGTACTGTTTTTTTCTTTTTAGTTTGAGATTCACATTTGGGTTTGATTTTTGTGCACATGTGATCTATCACCATGGTACTACATTCATCCCAAATATATTGTCTTGTTTTCAATCACAACCATCACCTCTTATTTTCGTATGGATCATATAAGTTGTCTGAGACTAGTATAGACTCTGTCAAATTATGAATCTTGTACTGGCCATATCAATCAGGAATCGGCTATGCGGAAAATTTCTCTTTGCTAATCCGAAAATATATTAGGTAGCAGCCGGTGTCTAGTACCATGCGTAGCGCCTACTAAAAATCCAAGTATAAAAACCAAGTTTCTTAACAGTGTGCATTTGATCTCTTTCACAGCAAAACATTCAGCTTCTCTAGATCCACAATTACGCTTGAAGATAGCTCTCGGAGTTGCAAGAGGTTTAAGATATCTCCATGAAGATTGCAGAGTAGGGTGCATTATCCACAGAGATATGCGACCTAACAATATCCTCCTGACACATAATTTTGAACCTCTGGTAATTTGAAAGAGCACCGACACATGTCCTTCATGTTACTTCTATATACGAGGTTTTTGATTCCCTTAAACTGAAAGTTTATTCTGTATTTAGGTTGGCGATTTTGGATTGGCTAGGTTGCACTCCGAGTGGAACATTGGGATTGAGCAGCAAGTCATTGGGGCTTCAGGGTAATCCTGCATTCTGTCTCTTCTTTTTATATTTCAAATGCCATAAAAAATGTTGTGTTAATCCTCTGTCGAAATGATCAGCTACATTGCTCCAGAATACATTGATGGAGGAAGTATTACTGAAAAAGTTGATGTATATGCTTTCGGGGTAGTATTGATGGAACTAATCACTGGAAAGAGGATTAAAGATCTGCAACAAGACAAGGAGCTATCCTCTATGACTCAAATCTTTGATCCCTTAGATACATTACAAGGTAACCTGAATCTGAAGCCAGGGTACTTCTGTAAGGAAGCTCAAGATATGCCCTATGAAATAGAGGTCATGGGTCATGCCGCCTGCATGTGTCTTCGCAGAAATCCTGAATGTAGACCCACCATGTCAAAGGTCTTTCTCGCTTCTTGTTTATCTTCATTTAATTTGCATGCTGTCTAGGCTCATCTTGAAACTATCCGTCTATATTACAACACATCGGCAAGGTTGTGTACATGTGACCCCACTTATTTCATGGTAGGAAGAAGCCTTTGAGGCTCTGCTGTAGTATTGTCAACTTGACTATTTTGACAACCCAACATTAAGGTTGTGAACATCCAAACCCACTTATTTTGTTGTAGGGAGGAGACTTTGGGTCACAGGTGGAATCTTGTTAATGTGTCAGATGTATACTTTATCAGCACAGTGCTAAAGCTGTGTATATCCGACCCTTCCTGTGTCATTGCAGGCAGCCAAGCAGCGCCTTTGAAACGCTAGTATAATGTTGTTTTCGCACTGATATGCAGTATGTTTTCAAAATTTAACAGGTGCTAAGAATATTAGAAGGTGGAAATACTCCTATGCCACTAGGTTTGGACTTGAATTCAGTTGGTAGCCAAAGTGGACATTTGCAAGGACTACGGCCACGTAGATATTCAGAATTGAGGAAGTGCCACTCTCGAAAGCTTTCTCAATGAGTAGATACACACTGTGAATAGCGTACCAACAATTTGCCTGCTTCAACACATCACTGAAACAGGTATTTCAGTATAGCCACATTTATCTTGGTTTCAAATGAACCACAGAGTTTCCTTATGATTTTGTCTCAGTTGTTTTACTGTCATGTATTGTGTGCTTGTCAACCAATATCTCACACTTGTCTCGGAGTATTTGTTAGTCTACCAGACTACCACGCTACGATTTGCTAAATAGAAGCTCTTGTATTGTTCCCCATGTTCTTCCTATCCCATTTTAGAACTATGATCAACACACAGAGTTACAGACTTGCTTGTGAAACCTGCATTACTGCTGAACAAGATTTTTTGGGACAGAGACTAATAATGAAGGGTGAAAATAACTATACATGTTCTTTTACCAAGTTTCGGGTCTATATTTCACCCTTGTCACAAGGATACCAGTAAATTTCGCAGCAAATGTTCATTTTTGCTTTTATGCATTCAATGCATATGAAAGTTTTTTTAGTTTCATGACTTCATCATGAATCCTATGCAAAATCATTGAGAAGTAGCATTCATGATTTATGTGTGTGAAAAAAACGCGCGTGGCACCCTTTATCCAAAAAAAATATGCTTTTGAAAGTTAAAATCCTGAACTGGTAAACCATGACAGAGTATTACAGAACATTGTGGTGTTATAATGCTACAATATTCCTGTAATTTGTAAAGATAAAATGCATAGGAAAATCAGCCAAGTTGTACTGTATAGCTTAATTTCATGAAAAGTGCTGTTAAATTTGTTCCGGTTACATTGGATGAAAAAGAATGATCATACATTCATACATACATACACTCAAGACAACTAGGTGAACCTCTTTTTTTCCCATTTCTGTTCATTTTTCCTGCAATGGAATGCTTAAATTTTCTGTCATAGGATAAGATTCTAGTAGCTTCGGTCCGACCTCAAAGAATCAGGTGTAGATTCCATCTCCATCACATGTTGCTGCTGCATATTCATTCCCATAGGGTTCATCATGTTTTCGTCCGAAATGCTCCACACCTTGACAGACTTATCAAGGCTACCACTGTAAAGAACATACTTCTGACCCTTAGCTTCCTTGTCATCTTCCACAGCTAAGCACTTAACGGGTCCGTTATGGCCCGTTAAAACCATTAGGCATGTGTGTAATGTTCCGTCCCTCCGCCACACACAGATGTTCTTATCAGCAGACCCAGTAAATACGAGCATAGACTTAGCCGTCATGCAAAGGACAGCCAGTTTGTGACCCTTTAGGACTCCTCCATGGGCTAAGTTTTTGTCCCTCTCCCAAAAGTTGACCATCCCATCGCTCGAACCACTGTACACGATCGTGCCAGTAGAGTCCACAGCGAGTGCTGTTATCGCACATTCCTGCTTTAGAAGGGTTTGCACAAAGAAATGTTTGGTTCCTTTTCCGTGCATCTCCCTCCGCCATACCTTTACTGTTCCGTCTGCTGAACCTGTGAAAATTGTGTGCATATTTTTTAGGGTCATAACGTAAGGATCTCTCTTTATAATCTATTTTACACAAATTATCAAAAGGAAACTATCTATACATTTTTGTAACGAGTTCTTATTCAAATTTTCAAAACATCTACCAATTTTTTTGAAGTTAATTGTATAGGTCGATTTTGATCCTGACGGGATTTGAACCCAAGGTCCTGACTCCTGAGCACCACCTTTCATGACTTTATGGACTAAGCAAGTTTGACATCTGCACCAGTTCTATTGAAAACTAAGTCTAGGATCCTTACCTGAAAAAATGATGCCTTCAGTGCTCGCAACAACGGAGTTGACAGCATCATCATGAGCCGGAACAGACTCGAGACATTTCGAGTCAGCAATCCTCCATACCTTAAAAGTCCTGTCCCATGATGCGGAGTACAATAACACCTGGTCATCGGTTAGGCTAAGGCATGAGATAGCATCGGAATGCTTAATCCATAGCGAACTCCTATGCCTTTTAACCTCGACATAGTTGCTCGGTTTTATGGACGCCTTAAATATGTCTTTCAGAGTCGGTAAAGACCCTGATCTTTTATGGACACTCGGGTTTTTAGGCGACACTTTCCAAACCCGGATCTTCCCATCTTGATGACCCGTAAATATCTTCTCACCAGAGATAACAATGGCCTTAACCAAACCCGAGGTAGACTTGAACCCGGAAAACTCCTTCAAATTCTTCCAAACCCGAATATTCTTGCTATCAGAACCCGTATACAACAGATCACCTCTGGTAGCCAGAGAATAAATGTGGCCTTCCTCTCGGACCAACGACCCGATCAACGGGTTCAATTGGGCTTGATCCTCGTCAGACATGGAAGGCATCATCTCAGATTGCTGAGACCATTGTGCCTTTGTAAATGGTGTCACCTGATTCCACGGAGACATCATCATAGGAGACGTCTCCGTACTCAACCTTTGTTGATCATCGATAAACGAGTTTCCCATACCCGAAACTGAAAAACTGCTCTGTCGATTATCGTAATCAGATGCTGTTTCGTCTGGAATTGACGGAATGTTTGGGTCGGAATGCGTCATGTTTGTGTATTTTGATCTGTTGTGTGAATCAAACATATTTTGATTTACGAAAATTGCGATTTAGATGAGAATTACGGTATTTTTGGAGGAATTGTTGATCTAAGAATGAAAGGCGGGAATGTAGAACAGAGTATCGTTTAAAAATAGGAATGAAGAACAAGGGACGGCTAAGAGAAATATTCTGACATGCATATACGTGAACTCACGTATTTTTTTTATGTAGTTTTCTGCTGCCCGTAGAATACGGGTAGGACGCGTTTGTCTCTTCATTTTTTTCGTTAGGTCTCTTTACATTCTTAACCTTAAGCCTTGTTTGGTAAATAGCATATACGTAAAATTAGTAGATCTGACATAAATATTAGATTTGATGATCAATCTACTAATTTTATGTGTTTGGTTAATGATATACTGTTTAGATCCCGCGCAAATGCGCGGTTATTCAGATAATAATGTACAAAGACGTTAAATATTATAGCTTGGTAACATGCTTAAGCCGGTATAAGCAAGAGAAACTATTTAATAGTTTTCAAACCAAATAAGATTGACCTTTTAACTGACTTAATTATATAAATTACTTCATTATTAAAAATATTATTATTATATGATTAAATTTATCAAAAGAATAACCTCAAGTAATGACTTAATTAAACAATAAAATTAGAGAACTGCAAAAGGAGATAGTCAACTTGTAGTACCTTTGTATCAAAAAACGGGAAAATAGAATTGTGAAAAAAAAAATTGCGCACAATATATTGTCTCATATCATACATGTTAATCTCACATGTATATTAATGCAATCTCAGATGTACCTTTTTAAATTTTCACCTTATTAATATTTAATACTTCATTGTATTGTATTTTGATATTAATAAAAAAAATGAAATGTAAAACTAATCAAAGAAAATTAAGTTTAGTTGTGATTTTTTTTTCAGTGATTTTTTTTATCACCAAGCTATATTAAATATGTGTCAAGTTATTCTTTAAAGTAATACTCCACAATTATTGCATTACTGACAAACTTAGCAACTTATATATTTTATAATTAATACCAAATTTGTTTTATTTTACGAAAGAAATTATAATTATGAATTTAATGAAGAAATTATAATTATAATTTAATTAAAATATTAAAATTTAATTATAATAATATATTCATTGAAAAGATAATAATGTAATGAAAGTAAGTTTTAGTTATTACCTTATTTAGCAAAGATGCTTTTTGGAGGGAAAACTAAGAGAATTGTTATTCTCTTAGTAGTAGGGGGATTCAGATAGCATATTGATCAGAATCTACTGTTTCTGAATATGCTCCTAATAGGCAATATCAGTATATTGTAATAGCATATTCATTTTATGCATGAAAATGGTAGATTTGTCATATAATCTGCTAATTATCAAAAACGTTTTCTTGATTCTGCTGATTTAATTTGATGGTCAAACCTGTTGCTAAAATCTGCAAACCGTATTTATTTGACCCGTTTTGATATCTAATCTTGATAAAAATTTGTCATTTTTTAGTGATAAAATATGATGACTAAGAGATCATGGGTGATAGGTATTTTGGTCGTATTGTTGTTGTTGATGAAGTCACTGATATTGTTGAGGGTATTTTAATTAGCTTAATGCTTTGCACGCTTTTTGTAGTTAGTCTTTTGAATTAGACATATCATATGAAGTATCTTGTATATTTTGATAGTAGTTGGTTGATTCGGTTCCACCTTATACATTGATAAATTAAGATGTAGAACAATCAGAACGTATATGATATGATATGCATCATTTTGTAAGTTGGTTTTACATTAATATTATGTAAAACGTACGCCAACTGCATAAAACATGACCTATAAATGTTATAAGAACTCTTCTTTATTAGAGCAAGTGCACTTGCGTGTAAGGTTGTTTTGTCTTTGGAAAATGTTTATGATAAGTTGAAATTTGAGAATATGAAGTTTGAATAAGAAGATATTATGTGATTGTAACGTTTATCGTCGGCATCAGACCGACCTTGATCATGCTCTCTCATTTAAAGGTTTGGCTCTCACCTGAGGTGAACACCTCTACGCAAGTTTGGCCCAATACGTGTGGCTTGAAACATGCCCATGAAGCCATGATTATCTTCTCTTTTTTTTCCCTTTCTATTAACAACAATTTGGTTTTTTATTAATAGTTCATGTGGTCTTGTTCGTTAAAACTTCTCACAATCTCCTTTTATTTTCACAGTTATTTTAATCGGTTGTGACAATCGTTTTAAGTTAAAACGGTCTTAAATAAGAAATTGTGTTTATGTGTAAATACTTTTCTCATGTCCGTATAATTTAGGGTGGATAGATATCCGGATAATGATGATAGTGATTATAATTAAGATTTTTTTCCCTAAAATGGTGTTGAATAACAAACAATCTAACGAAATGGGTTACTTTGAAACAAACAATAGGTCTCATTGTGACGGATATATCTGTCACAAGATTGTGACGGGTCAAATATCACCCACATGAGAGATAAAACAAAACGTAGAATGGATAGGGAATCACAAATGACTTGTCTTTATCCTTCCATGTGGGTTTTATTTGACCGGTCACAAACTTATGACGGATATCGGCCGTCACAAATAAGAATTTGTGTGAAACAAATTACCCAAAATGGGTCGACGTAGGCTTGTTTTTTGCGATCCAATGGTCCGGATTAAAATCGCTTAGCGACTTGGTGTTAAGTCGTTGGGTACCACATTGACCTTAGTAACTTGTAGAAAAGTAATTAAAAAAAACTTGGAGCAAAGTCACTATGCTCAAAGCAAAAAAGAAAAAAAACGGAAAATGCACACGGTGCCGTTGAAGTTTGATGTTTTGCCCGAAATACCCAACTTTTTGTTCCGGAAAACTTTAAGAGACAATAGCTCGTGTTTCCGAGCTCAGAAAGTGACGATATTTTTTTTCAAATTGATCATCTTTCCGAGAACTACGACTTGAAGAAAAAAAATCGCCGAGTTTGGATCCCGTGGCTAGGAGTTTTTGTATGTCAAAATTTTTTTAACCGAACAAACTCTGAGTGACCATATCTCTTAGCCACGAATTTCAAAATCGACAAATTTTTTTTCACGTCGTACTTCTCGAAAAGTTGATCAATTTAAAAAAAAAATCGTCACTTTATGAGCTCGTAAATACGAGTTATGGCCTCTTAAAGTTTTCCGGAACAAAAAATTGGGTATATCGGGCAAATTAACAAACCTTGAGGGCACCGCGTGCATTTTCCCAAAAAAAAAAAAAAAATTGGCCACTGAGCGACTTTAGTTAATTGTACAAAGTAACTAAGCAAAAAATAAATAAATTGGTACGTAGCAAAGTCGCCCAGTCACTGAGCGAATTTGCTACAGTACCATTTTCTTTTTTTGCACTTTTGGTTTAGGTCGTTGAACCCCTCAGCGACTTACTGTTTTCCTTACGTTACCTTTTCCTAATATTAGAAAGGATCCCAGTCAATGAGGGGGAGAGCAACTTCAATACGAACCAATCTCTAACATGGATCCATTTCTAATAATAAATTTCATCGTAACCCCATCTTGATAATTTTTTTTCCATTTTGGGCACTACTCTCCATCTCATCTCATGGAGTCATGGTTATATGGTTATTAACTAACAGCTTGTCTCGTTGAAGACGAGTACTATCCGTCACAAGTTGAAGACGGATAGTGTCTCTCTCACAATATCACAAGTGAGAGGACAAGTGGGGTGCTTCATTTAGTTCACACCTGATTTGTCACTTGCATATTGTGAGATGATCACTATCCGTTTTCAGCTTGTGATGGATAGTGTCCATCATAATTTATGATTAACTTATTATGTCCTTGAGACCTTGACGCCTAGGGGTGGTCATCGGTCCAAAACCGGACCGGACCGGAACCGGTTTTGGGAAAAATTATGGACCGGTCCCGGTCCGGAATTTTTATATTCCGGTCTGGGACCGGACCGGATGGACCGGAATTTAAATATTATTTCAAATTCCGGTCCAAAAATTTTGGTCCATCGGACCGTTTGGACCGGTTTGGACCGG